>CM076684.1:134660913-134708413 GCA_038501925.1 Xenopus petersii | reverse complement strand
TAAAATGGCTATTTAAACCAACAGGTTTGGCGCCAAAACTGGTTGCCAGGGGATCATAGCAACCGAAATAAGTGAAAGCAAAGTGGTGACAAACAAAGCCAGTGATGGAGTGATCGTACCGTCATTCGCAACCTCAAAATATTATAATGTGCCATTTCTATGCGCTCAATATAGTTTATGCAGCCCATCTACCAATATTCTGTACTCACCCGTCCAACAGAGAGCAGAGGTGAACCGGAACTTGCTCGCAAGCCGGGCAGAGCAGCGTACAGGCGTATAGTAGCGTTGCCTAGCAACCCTAAAGCTTGGGTCCGTGTCCAGGCGCATTCGCAAAACCCAATCAGAGGCGTATCAGCGCCGTGTCACTTAGTGTGCCCTATTGCAGGACTATGGGAGCTTGCTGGTCCGACGGGGATGGCCGGTTCACTAGTAAAAGAGAACCAAAGCCACCCCGTTAGCCAGCTATTAACCCATTATTACGGATCCAGGGTGCTAGGAGCTTATTGCTAACTATAATCAATGCCTCAACGCCTTCCTGCACTTAGTCCACATGCAATCACAGGGTGCTATAATAGGTATATCAGGGAAACTGTATAATGCAGCACAATCACAATAGGTGAAGTAAGTGGTATTAGCAGTACGGTGTAGTGAACTGTTAAAAACATTACATATAGTATCAGCGGATTGCACATATCTGGAACAGAAAAGCAAGAGGCTACAAGGTAGCAACAATGTAGCAAAAGGCAACAACAGTCCATGTTAAAGCAGTCAGCAAGCTACAAGAGTATCAGTTTTACAAATCCATAGTCCTGACAACATCCAGCAAGAAGCCACTTTATGTAAATTCTATTGGGAATGGTTCATCAGATATCCAGCAAGAAGCCACTTTATGTAAATTCTATTGGGAATGGTTCATCAGATGAAGCACCCCAAAGGTAGAGTCTCGTTTAGTCCACGGGGAGTTACAGTGTCTAATCTGTGAATCCATCTTGATTCCCTCTTAAGTAGTGCTTGGTCTCGATTGCCTCCCCTATCCAGGGGGGGCTGGTAATCTATGGCCATACAACGAAAGGTGGGCAAGGAGTGCCCTTTCAGTAGAAAATGTTTGGCTACTGGCTGTAGGGCATTGCCCTCTCTCAAAGCTTTACTGATGGCCGACCTATGGTTTGCAATGCGTTCTTTGAGGGTGGTACTTGTCTTGCCTACATAGTAAAAACCGCATGGACAGGTGATGAAATATATCACAAAGGATGATGTGCAACTTAGTCTGTGCATAATCTTGAACCTTTTACCCGTGTGTGGGTGTGGGAAGTCAGTGCCAGTAAGTAGGCAACGGCAGGTCACACAATCAGGGCATTTATAGCATCCTAGTTTCTTCTGTGCGGTGAGCCAGTTTGTAGCAGGCTGATTCAGTCCTATAAGGTCAGTTCGTACCAGTATATCTCTTAGACTACGATCTCTCTTGTAGCCCATCAATGGTCTGGGTGCTTGATGAAGTGATAAAGATTCGTCCATGTTGAGCATTTGCCAGTTCTTTTTAATGCTTGTAGATAGGATCTTAGATACTGGGGAGAAAGTGGTAGTGAAAATCAACCGATCAGACGAGTTACGTATCGTAGGTTTGCTCGTCAGCAGTGTGGATTGTGAATGCTGCAATGCCCTCTCCAGTTGGGCATTCAGCAGATCCACAGAGTATCCCCTCTCCAAAAAACGGTTAAACATTTCTTTGGTTTGTATCAAGGCTGTTTCTTTCGAGCTGTTGTTGCGGATTACTCGGAGGAATTGGGAGTATGGAATCCCTCTGATAGTGGCTGGCGGGTGGTTGCTGTTCGCATGCAAAATAGAATTTCGGTCCGTCAGTTTTCTGAACAGCCTAGTGCCTAAGTGGGAATCAACAAAGAAAATGTTAAGATCCAAGAAGTCAATGTTATTAGTGTCAAAGTTTAAAGTAAGCTTGATTGGTGTGTCCAGGCTATTCAGATGATGGAAAAACGACAGCAGAGCCTCCTGGGAGTGAGTCCATATCATGAACAAATCGTCAATATAACGAAAGTAGGTGAGTATCTCCCTGCCAACTAGAGGCATGATGTGCATGGTTTCGAATTCAAGCATGAAGATATTTGCATATGAAGGTGCGAGGGCACTTCCCATGGCTGTTCCCGAGATCTGTAGATAGAACGATTTCTCGAACCTAAAAAAATTTCGTGTTAGAGTGAGCTCAAGTAGTTGAAGTAGGAACTCAGTTGGCACTGAAGAGGAATGGGTAGAAAGTAAAGTATTCCTACAGGCTGCGATCCCCATATCATGAGGAATCACTGTGTACAAACTTTTGACGTCCATCGTCACCAGGATGCAGTCTGGAGGGATATCTGTTATTTCATTCAGTCTTTTGATCACATGGCGAGAGTCCTGTGTATAAGATGGCATTGTTTGCACTATCGGCTGAATGAATATATAGATATATATATATATAGATATATATATATAGATATATATATATATATATAGATAGATATATAGAGATATATATATATATATATAGATATATATATATAGATATATATATATATATAGATATATATATATATATAGATATATAGAGATATATATATATATATATAGATATATATATATAGATATATATATATATATAGATATATATATATATCTCTCTCTATATCTATTTCTATCTATCTCTCTCTCTATCTCTCTCTATCTCTCTCTATATATCTCTATCTCTATCTATATATATATATATATCTATATATCTATATATATATCTATATATATATCTATATATATATATATATATATATATCTATATATATATATATCTATATATATATATATCTATATATATATATATATATCTATATATATATATATCTATATATATATATATATATATATATATATATATATATATATATATATATATATATATATATATATATATATATATATATATATATATATATATATATATATATACCGTATCTATCTACCTTGGCTTTGGAAACAATACTATAGTTCATTTAAACAAGCTGCTGTGTAGCAATGGGGAAATTGAAAAAAAAAAAAGGCTGTACGGCACAAGCTAAATAGTGGATTACAGATAATACCATTATGTCCTACAGAGCTTATCTACTATCTGCTGTGTAACCTGAGCATTTTCTTTTAATGGCTGACCCTATTGCTACACAGCATCTTATTTATATAAACAAGTAGTGTTTCTGAAGCAAACACAGCAGTTTTACCAGTGCAGGGCAACACTGCATTATATTTGTATTACTGTAAAACACTTATTTTTTGATGTTACTGTTCGTTTAACAGAATCAGCCATCACAACATTATCCGGCAGTGCCTCACTATCCTCATTATGAAAAACCACCTACTCTGATCAAATTAAAGTTCTGATCCTTCTAAATTAAGGAACCCCCAACACACAGCATTTAGTGTATAACTCACTTTTATGTTTCTACCAAAATGCATAACCTTGCATTTATCAACACAAAACCTTATTTTCCAGTTTGTTGACCAAGTTTCTAATTTAGTCACATCACTCTGCAAAGTGACAGCATCCTGCATGGAACTAGCTTTGCACATTAGTATCATCAATAGAAACTACTTTCCATGTAGTAATTATCTGTATTAATTACTAATCAGCCTTATATTGTGACATTTCTATTCTATGTGTACTGTATATTGTGAGTGGGTCCCTAAGCTCAGTAAGTGACAGCAGCACAGAGCATGTGCAGTGAATCAGCAGAAAAGAAGATGGGGAGCTACTGGGGCATCTTTGGAGACACAGATCTTTACTGCTAAAGGGCTGTGGTTGCCTTGGGCTGGTACAGAAGCACAAAACATCATGTACAACATTTCTAGCTACTTCTTTAGTTAAGCTATAGTTCTCCTTTAATACTCCTTTCCTTTCACCGATGTCAAACAAACTGGTCTATAGCTTAGAGAACAGGATCACTTTTTGAATAAAAACGCCAGTCTCTCAGCACCATGCCAGACCTCAAATAATCCTGAGCTAAGATTGTAGAGTACCCTGTGATGAATACTATCCAGTTCTGGAACTTTGTTTACTTGCATGTTCAAGCTACTTGTGACCCATGCATCGGTAGTTCTATTACTAGAAGTGGGTCTATTAAAAAGGAAAGTTCTTTAGCTGGCTCCTCAGTTGTGTACACATACAAAAAAATAAGTCAAAATCTCTACCTTTAACCTGCCCTCATCAATCAAATGACCCTCCTCTGAAAATAAGGGCCCCACTGCTTCCGGTTTCATTTTTAGCCAAGGAGCATGAAGAAGAAACAGTAGGGTTAATCCCTATTGATATCCATCAGTAACCCAATTTCTGTAGAGAGAAATGTATTCCTTGGTAGTCCCATTAGAGATCCACTGTGGTGTTGGTATTGTCCTGCTAAGCATCTAAGAACCATTGGCACAATCTTTATAGGCACCACATACTGGTAATAATAACACCTGCCCCCAATATACACTGAAACAAGTCCCAGTTCTACTAAGAGTAGCCTTGGGCCTGTGTTTAGCCCAACAAATTGACATTAAAATAAGCTATGATGGCAGGTTCTAGCCTAGGGCATGTTGGGGGTTCAGCACTAGTAAGCAGAGCAAACATTCTGGAATGTACAGTATATAAATGGCTCAGGTATGTGACAGCAACCCAGAGCATATGATGTGAATCTGTTTTAGTTCTCCTTTATTTCTATACATGAGTACATATTGCAGATACTTTTGCAACCTTTACATGTTTAGTATCTCTTGAACCAGAAGCAACATGAATTTAAGGAATTCTAGAACCCATTTAGAAATTGCCATGAGTACAGTAATCACACTGACCTAGGGGAACACTTGCCTTGCTCATAATGCGTAACCAGCCTTTGGGGGTCATGGCTCACCAAGTGTAGGGCTTATGATTCATGGCTTATATATTTCAAGGACGCCCTCTGCTGGGAATACCCTGCACTGCCTAATAACCATTGTAGGAAGCATACAATAGTACTGAGCCTTCCTCATGATCATCACTCATAAAGGCTTCTAAATCTGTAAGATCTGCTTGTTTTACTGGATGCACAAGGCCATTTATGTATGATGCAATCAGTTGGTTCCCAGGTCTACTGTTGGATTATCATGGGGCCTAAGACAACCTGCTTGGAGAGGACTGCATCAGGCACCTTGTACTGTTGGTGGAAAAATTGGGTGCACTTAAAGCGCTATGATCTTTACCCTGCCCTCAAAATTCCTTGGGAAAAAGAGAAGCTTGGTGGTTAAATAAATCAACTCTAATCCTGGGAGATGCAGATTCCTTTTTGCGTAGTGTTTTTTTTTCCCTCATTGGCAAGCTTTACCAAACCACATCTTATGAAACTCCCCCATCTACTAGATGTGTCCTGACTGTGGGCACCTTATCTGCACCCTAGAGTTTTTCTGGGCTGCCTCTCTTTTGCACCAATTCATTATCCATTACAGAATAACTTTCACACATCATCAGCACTCATTCAGCCCAGCGAGCACTCTCCATTCCATGCATCTGCTCTCCGACAGATAACAGAAAGACCCAAAGGCAAACTCCATAAAAACGTTATTTCTATTTCCATTTTATAAAACAGCATAGATATTTTACAGGGCCTGCTGCCTTTTAGGAGGACTGGTGGAATGAGACCCAACATACTATAAGGAGCATCATCATGCAATGGTGCATTACATCAGCCCTGCAAGAAATCTTCAGGGAAACTAGAATGTTTATTTGGTCTGCTCCCAATCGCTTCTCAGTTCCCTTTGGGTCCTGCACATGAAACCAGAATGTACTGAGGTTCTGTGCAGTAGCAGGCAGGCTGAGTAAGTCGCAGGGCAAGTGATAGTGAATATCACATGTTATTTGTTCTTTTTTTGTTTGAACATCTTTTTTTTCTTATTTGCCACTTTCTTCTTATCTTTCTTACCAGTCATCTTTGCAGCTTTCTTCATGTAAGCTTTCTTAACTACAACTTTCTTCTTCTGAGCTTTCGCCTTTGGTGACTTCTCATTTCCTCCTTTCTCCTTTGGCAACTTCTCATTTACTCCTTTTTCCTTTGGTGACTTCTCATTTCCTCCTTTAACCTTTGAAGCTTTTTGATTTTCGCTTTTCTCCGTCGGTGCTTTGTCATTTATGTCATTCTCATCTGGAGCTTTCCTCTTTGCAGCTTTCTTCTTTGCGACTTTCTCCTTTTTCAGTTCTTCTGGGCTAGGGGTTTCGGTCTCTTCATCTGAAGGATGAACATAAAACAAATGGTATGGGATCATGTGGACTGTTGAGTCATGGTCAAGGGACTACATAATGAATGAAAGTTACTGCTAACTGGTAAAAGAAAATGAGTATAATGTATACTGAGACCTGGATGAAAGTGCTGGAAATGACTTTGCACCCATGCTTAGGAAGAGAACTTAAAGCTTGTGTGGGCATTAACTCAGTTAAGGGGTAACTTGCCGATTAACATAGGCTTTTATTATAAGGGGATTTTATTATAAAAACAGAGGCAAAGGCATAATTAACTTGGGGTAACACTGAGCAAAGCATATACAAGTCAGACATACAAGACAAAACATTTGAGAAATGGTCATCAGCAGGTAGCTGGTCAGATTGCAGACCAGCAAAAATCAGTTTCCTTAATTCAGGCAATCTGGAATCACAATTACATTAATCCTTGTTCCCTTTTAAGATGCTCTACAGGCTTGGCCAGAATTGCATTAGCCGTTATTGGAGGAGCTTACCTTTATTTGGTTTAGGGATGGCATTGGAGAACTTGCGGAGTTTTGCAATGAAGAAGCCATCCATATTGTGAGTGTGTGGGTAAAATCTTCGTGCCTGACGCAGTGAAGGGTGAAACCGCCGTTCCTTGAATCTGAGTGGGAAGAAGAATTATTTATAGAAGGTCAGGCTGGCCAAATTGCAGTGTAGCCAGTACAGATTCTAAAATTTACACATGTTGTGGTGTAAGCATTATAAACACCTTTACCCAATGAATCACAACTACGCACTAATACAGAGTCTGCTCACAAACGGAATAATCTTTGGAGAGTTAAAAGACTGGCAAATCCACACTCCTTGCTTTACTCTTTTACACCAAGAGGCACAGACTGACTGATCTATCCTCAGGGACCCTCATAGAAAAGCAATACGAGGAAACCCTAGCAAGCAGGGGGTATAAGAGCATATAAATACACAAGCCTGTTACCTTACAAAACCTTCCTTTCCAAAATCCAGTCCTGTTGGTACAAGTTTAACATTTCTCTTTTTCAAAGCATAATCCACTACACATTCATTTTCCTCCACCTGCAGAGACGGAATTCAGAATTAGTCTTGAATTGGATCTTCACAAGAGCAAGATTAAGGATTATGGGTCAACAGGAAAACAAGGGACACTGATGACCCCAAGACAATACAGTAAAACTCTGACATGGGTTTATTCGTACATCATACAAGCAGGAATTGGCTTTGGAGTTAAGTGGATCTCGTTGACACTTGATCTCGGACTAAAGACATTAAATATCGGCGATAACCTCAGGTGCACAGAGTTAGCGCTGGTGAAGATATTCAGTCTGGCTCACTCACCGTTATGGAGCAGGTACAATAAACCAGAAACCCGCCTGTCTGTGACTGGGCATCCAGAGCATCAATAGCACTGAGAATCAGCTCCTTCTGTATGTGGGCACAACGCTGGATATCCTGTACGCTCTGGGTAAATACAAATGTATAACATGAGTGTTATCTTATACATTCTTGTACAAGGCATAGCAATCATTAGAACAAGAAATACTGGGTTCCTGCCTCCCCAAGGGATTTAAGAAAAAGGTAATGATGTTAGCATTACAAAAATCCTCTTTTTACCATCAATTTATAATTAACTGGCCATCATACCTCCCCTATTCCACTACTCTGGAGCCCCTAGGAAAGCCAGTACCACTGTTAGGATACCACTGCTATAGAGTAGAAACAAAAGGAATCTAGAGCTGTACAAGAGTAATCTATATAGAAGACCAGTACTGTGTTACCTTGTTTGTTTTAACTGCAGGGTCTTTGCTGATAATCCCAGTACCACTGCATGGAGCATCAAGAAGAACTCTATCAAAGCCCCCTAAAATCTGGTAGAGGATGGAAAAAAAAAAAAAGGGGGTAACGGTTAGTAATAATTAAAAACCAAATTGCAAGGACTGACTTTAAAAACAAAACATATTAGTTTTGCAGCCACCTCTTTGTTACTTCACTCTTGAACATTTGTCATGTCAAAGAAAATGAATAAAAAATTTGCACAAATATCTCAGGCTTGTGACATGCTGACGAACAACCATGAAATCTCCCCTACCAGGCAATTTGCCCTGATGCCCTCAAGCACTTTTTCAGGCCAACTGACCTTGGAGATCTGCCGGCCATCATAATTAGAGATGATGCAGTTTGTCACCCCCAGACGGTGAAGATTTCCCACGACACTGCGAAGCCTCTCCGCATTCATATCATTTGCAACAACTGACCCAGTGTTCTTCATAAGCTGAGCTGGAGACATCAGGGGAAAACAGCACTGATAAAGAACGTCCTGACAGCACCATATTACTTTAGTCCTCTGTTCCCCCTTTCTAAGCCTCTTTACTTACCGATGTAGCTGGTTTTTCCGCCTGGTGCGCAGCACATATCCAGCACCCTCTCATTCTCCTGAGGAGCCAGTGCAATGACTGGTAAAAGACTAGATGCTCCTTGCAGCATGTAATGTCCAGCTAAGTACTCGGGCGTTGCACCTAGGTACACAGATAAGAAAATAAGTCGATTTTCCCCTTGCACAAAACTAAGTACAGTCTGAACTCTAAAACTGGCCATAGACTAAACAATTACGATCTTTCTTGGAAAAGATCTTTCCAAAAAAGATTGTTCGTTTTAATACACACGTGTAGAGCTGAATGGTCAGATATACGGGAAGAAACAATAGAATTCTACCTGTATCTGACGATTCAGCACTAACAACGGCCGATGTTTGGGTGCCTTCAAATGCACCTGATCAGAATTTTCCGTCCAGCCCGATCTACGAGTCGACCGATATCCACGTTTTCTGCCGATATTGGTCAGCTAGTTTCCCACCATACACGCACTGACTATTGTATGAAAATTAGTTTCATACGATATTATCTGTGCGTCTATGGCCACCTTTAAAGCTACCACAGGCACAAAGATAAAGTGGCTCGGCTAATTTGATTTCTGACGGCTAACTATGATATCTCTGCATGTATTGCCTGTCTGACAATATCAATGAGTGCCTGTCTCTAGTATTTGTCAGTCAAGTTATAGCCAGAACATTGTCCAATGTTATTTTTAAATACTTAATCTGAACATTTATTTACAGGTCCGAAGATTGTGCCGTACGATCATTCATGCGTCTATGGCCAGCTTAAAGGAAAACTATACCCCCAAACTGAATACTTAAGCAACAGATAGTTTACATCATATTAAGTGGCATATTAAAGAATCTTACCAAACTGGTCTATCTATTTAAGTAAATATTGCCCTTTTACATCTCTTGCCTTGAACCACCATTTTGTGACCGTCTTTGTGCTGCCTCAGAGATCACCTGACCAGAAATACTACAAGTCTAACTGTAACAGGAAGAAGCGTTAAAGCAAAAGCTAGAACTCTGTCTGTTAATTGGCTCATGTGACCTAACAAGTATGGTTTGTTGGTATGTTTGTGTGCACCGTGAATCACATGATCCCAGGGGGCAGCCCTTATTTTTTAAAATGGTAGTTTTCTATTTATGATTACCCAATGGCACATACTACTAGAAAAGTATAGTTATGAAAATAGTTTATTTACATGAAGCAGGGTTTCACATATGAGCTGTTTTTTGCAACATCTTTTTATAGAGACCTACATTGTTTGTGGGTATAGTTTATAGTATAACAAGAACTTGCATGAAAACAATCTATAAACTCACCAATTGGAACTGAAGAGTCGTAAATAACGAGCCCAGTTTTTGACCATTTACCCAAGGGATCCAAATTTACACTGCGGTTAATAAGAGCCTAAGAAATAATGGAAAAAAGGAAAAAATGTTGTTATATGCTTTGACCCATTACAGACCTCAACGACTTCCTCCCTAAAATTTGCGACCAAACGGCTTTTGCAAATTTTGCAGTAATGTAATAAAATTTTGCAAACGCAAACCGTTTTTTGCGGTGTTACAGGTAAACAGTTGCTTAACGAAAATCGCAATGTTATATTTGCCAGCAAATGTTTTTACATTGCAAGCAGAGCTAATCTTTTGCAAATACACCATTTTAAAGAACGCTTGCGACTTTTAATTATATTCCCTTTTTGTGCGCACTCCAATTAGTGTGTGCGCGCACAAGTACACATCTTAGAGGGAACATTGTCTGCAGTGCTGTTTTTGCAATTTGCTTCAAGCAGATATTTTAGAAGCAAATTCTTAGTGCTGACAAAGCAGGCCCCGAAAGGCTCTTAAACTGAAAAGGAAGGATCAACATTTCAGTTTCCAGAATTGAAAAGGAGGTTAAGGCAAAGTTCTCTACCTGAGCAAGGTCACGTCTTCTTGTCTTTAAGGTGTTGGTTCTGATTGTAATCGGACGGTGAACTTCACAGGCCTCCAGGAAATCTACTAGCTGAGGTAGAATGAAAAAGGAACAAAATAGACTGATTAGACAGGTTTAGATGAAATGAGACAAAACAGAAAAGAACCTGAGCAGCCACAGGACTGCTGCTTACAATGGGGATCAGATAGGATCTGTGCAGTCACTGGGACAGAATGTTCTGTTATACAGATAGCTAGAATCTCAGCTGCCATAAAGCAGGACAGGACTGCTGCTTACAATGGGGATCAGATAGGATCTATGCAGCCACTGGGACAGAATGCTCTGTTGTACAGATAGCTAGAATCTCAGCTGCCATAAAGCAGGACAGGACTATTGCCTCCAATGGGGATCAGATAGGATCTGTACAGCCACTGGGACAGAATGTTCTGTTATACAGATAGCTAGAATCTCAGCTGCCATAAAGCAGGACAGGACTGCTGCTTACAATGGGGATCAGATAGGATCTGTGCAGCCACTGGGACAGAATGCTCTGTTATACAGATAGCTAGAATCTCAGCTGCCATAAAGCAGGACAGGACTGTTGCTTACAATAGGGATCAGATAGGATCTGTGCAGCCACTGGGACATAATGCTCTGTTATACAGATATCTAGAATCTCAGCTGCCATAAAGCAGGACAGGACTGCTGCTTACAATGGGGATCAGATAGGATCTGTGCAGCCACTGGGACAGAATGTTCTGTTATACAGATAGCTAGAATCTCAGCTGCCATAAAGCAGGGCAGGCCAATGGGTAAAAAAGCATTCTGTGACAGTGAGAACATATTTTCCCTTTCTATTAGAAGGCACAGTATTGACTGGAATATCAACCCTGGTACAAGTGGTGCAAATCTTGTGTTCAAGAACAGGTAGAAAGGGGCACAGAAACAATCTACAAGCCTCCAACAAATCAAGACAAACTGCACAAAGTTGCCATCTGAAAAAACACTCAAAGACTCAGGGCAGGTCAAGATCCAAACAAACATTAATAACCTCCCAAAAATATAACCCAATAGAATACATCTGTTGTATACATTTCAGCCAATACTGTTACTTTTGTCACACCAATTGTACCAGATATTTTCTGTATGACACACTGCCATGCCCTTTCCCAGGCACAACTCCCTTATACACATGACAATATATATCGCTCTCACCTCCGACACAGGGAAAAGGTCACTGAGCGTCTCAATCATGTAATCTCCGTAACTGTAGTAGGTAGCAAGATCCTTCTTGAGCACTTTGAGATAATCCTGCCGTGTTCGACCTCCTCCTCGCTGTGCAAAATTCTGCAGAACCCCAACTATATCCTTAATGCGCTCCTGCATTGTGGAAAGATCTGGGGCAGTTGAGACTAAACAGGCAGTTAAGGAAGGGACATTCTAAGGAAAGATGTTTTGGAGTGCAGAGATTTTAAAGAACCAAGAGGCAAAAATAAAGGAAGTGTGGGAGAAATATGAGACTGAGGAATCACAATCCTGCAAAATAAAAGGATACGCTCCTTTTCCAACTCTTCTTCAGTTGGAAGTTGAAACGGGTCCTCAGAATCCACATTCAACTGAATGCTGCTATCTTCTCCTTTAAGAGCCTCTTCACTATATGGAAGATACCAGAACAACGAATAATGGTAAGAGATTCTGGGATAAAATTCATATTATTCACAGGAGAAGGGAACTGTGCAGCACGCTGGAAAGAAAGTGGGCAGGACAGGTGCACGACATGCTGGATAAATGGGAAAACTCAGCAGGATGAACAGAAAGGAAACGGGTGCACAACAAAGCAGACGGGGCAGTCAGAGATGCACCATAGGCTGTATAGAGACAGAAGAAGAGACAGTAAGCTAGAGAAACTAGCAAGTGCACAGAGTCTACATACGCATGGAGTTTTGGCACTAAAGGATTTGAATACAAACAGTATAGGGTGTGTGCGTGTGTGTGTTGGAGGGGGAGAGGAATTATTCTAAACAAAGGGGTTGTTACCTTTTTTGTTTCTTTTTCTCCTTCTTAGATGCCCGCTCTATTGGAAGAAGCTACAAAGAAAGAATCGTCAATAAATATACATGGGGGGAGGGTTTTTTTTTTTCAAAGACATGGGTAAAGAAAGCACATTCACATTGTGAGGTGCACTTGAGAGGGGATAATGACTTACATCCTTCTCATCCCCTGATGAAGTTCCATAATCATCCTGTAGATCATCGCTGTCCGATAGAGAGAGGGATCCGCCGAACTCACCATTGCCATCCTCCTCCTCCTTATCATCATCATCGCCATCCTCACTTTCTTCTTCAGCATCTTCCTCTTCATCACTCTTCTCTTCCATTTCTAAATCATCTCCGTCCTCCTCCTCCATCCCATCCTTTACTTCCTTCTCCATTTCATCCTCTTCTTCATCATCATCATCCTCTTCATTATCGTCTTCACTTTCTTCCTCTTCCGCCTTTCGGGCTCTTTTCGCAGGCTTCAGCCATTGTGCATTGTCATCACTAAATCCTGGCAGAGCTTTCTTCCCTCCTGCTTTGAGCTTTGCATTGGCTGGAACTATAGATTGCAAGCAGTGTGAGAGAGGTGCAGCGATGGGGAGAGTAGTGTGCAGAGGAAAAGAAACAGACCATAAGTAATGTAGTGACAGGAATAATAACATGAATAATGGGTAGCAAGAGAGAGACATCAAAGAGATTTTAACATAAATGAGAGGTGATGATGGGGAGAAAAGGCAAGAGACACTGCATACCATTGTTTTTTGCTGGGAGTTTGGCTGCTGCTTTTTGCTCCACTAACATGCGCCTTTTAGCTGCCCTGGAACGAATGGACATGGGAAGAAAGATAGAAGATAAGTGTGAGCAAATACCAAGCACCAGGAATACTTGGCCCTCCCTGTACCCCAAGAACCAGCACTCTCACCTCTTTCTGCTGCGGCTGGACATGCGCTTTTCTTCGGTGTCTGAGCGAGAGGGAAGGAGAAAGCAGAAAGTCAGCGAACGCTCAGACAGGAGACAGACAGCTAAACCTTCATGAGGCTGAATACACTGTTGTAAACATCAAGCTTATGACACTTAAAGGGGAAGTTCAGAAAGAGGGAAGAAAATGCAGAAAGGGAGGAATGGGTATTAGAGCCCAATCCTATTGACACTCACCCTCCTGCAGTATGTTCTTTAGTTCATTTTCTGCTCCATGCTGTTTCTTTGCTTTACGGCCTGGGCCACGAGGCACCTTCTTCAATGGGTCTAATTTTCTACCCATGATGCACCTGTATGAATAGTGAGCATGTTTCAAGAGACATGTGGTTCCTTTAAAGGGCGTATCTACCAGGACAGGTGAAAGCAAGGTTTCATGCTGACTCTGTTCTTAAGGGTGTAACTCTAAATGTATAACATAAAAATGATCTCTGACATGGGCAACGGATACACCGGAGATATTTTAGCCACTGGGCAAGGCATGCTCCCTCTTCACAGTTGGCAGATGTTGGGATCTCACAAAACTCTCTTTATTTGTGAGAGGCTTCTCCCACATTTGTAGCTCAGCTGTCATTATTTAAAGGGGTTGTTCATCTTTGAGTTAACGTTACGCATGATGTTGAGCATAATATTCTGAGACAATTAGCGATTGGTTTCATTTTTTTTAATTTAAGTTAGTTATTTTTTATTAGCTCTCCAGTTTGCGTTTTTTTAGAAATCTGGTTGCTAGGGTCAAAATTACCCCAGCAACCGGGCATTTAAGTGACTGAAATATGAATAGGAAAGGACCCGAATAGAAAGATAATAAAAAGTAGAAATAATACGTTTGTAGCCATACAGAGTATTTGTTCTTTTACATGGGAATCAGTGCACCCCATTTGATAGCTAGAAAGAGTCCCATAAGGCAAATAATTGAGAAAATAAATAATGAAGACCAATTGAAAAGTTGCTTAGAACTGCCCGGTCTACAACATACTAAAAGTTCAATTAAAGGGGAACCACTGCTTTAAAGGGGATGTTCACCTTCAAACAACTAGTTTTCAGATAGATCACCAGAAATAACGACTTTTTCCAGTTACTTATTATTTCCACAGTTTTTCTAATATTGAAGTGTAAAGTGTCATTTTTCACCTTCTAAAGCAGCTCTGGGAGCTCGGGAGTTTCCGACCCTTTAAATTGTTCTAAATTGAAACATTTAGTTCATAAATTTTTGGTCCCTTGCTGAGCAGAATCTCTGGGTTTCATTACAGGCAACTGTTAGGGCTGGGACACACTGGGCGATTTGGGGAGATTTAGTCGCCTGGCGACTAATCGCAGCGACTTTTCTCCCCGAATGCCTCCCCTCGCTCTGCGCCTGGCTAAAATGAAAAATCGCCTGCGCTAATCACACGCGGCGATTCGTTTTCCGAAGTCGCCCGAAGTTGCAGGAAACTTCGGGCGACTTCGGAAAACGAATCGCCGCGTGTGATTAGCGCAGGCGATTTTTCATTTTAGCCAGGCGCAGAGCGAGGGGAGGCATTCGGGGAAGATTGGTCGCGGAAAGTCACGGCGATTAGTCGCCAGGCGACTACATCTCCCCAAATCGCCCAGTGTGTCCCAGCCCCTTAGACTTGATACAATAGTTGCAAATACTCCAGAGATGCTGCTGAAAAATGGATCAACTAAATGTTGCAAAATTGTAACCGTTTAGTCTGCGCCTGAATTATTGAGTCAAACACCAGAGACAGGAACATTACACTTTAAACTCAGATTTTGGAAAAACTGTAAAAAATAAAAAATGGAAAGTAATTAAAAAAAGAAAAGTTTATTTCTGGGGAACAATCTGAAAACAACAGAACTGAAAAAAAGTGTTTGGAAGGTGAAGACCCCCTTTAAGTAAATGAGATGTTTTGCTTTGTAAAGTACATTTAATATAGGCTTGTTCTTGAGGTTTGTTCACTTGTAGAGACCTATGGTGCCTTTTTTTCTATTCATTTTGTTTCAGATAGACTTTATCCAACTACTTTCTATGTGGGATCGTTTTTCTAATATTGAAGTGTACAGTGTCATATTTTACATTCTAAAGCAGCTCTGGGAAAGGGGGGGGGTCGCCGACCTCTAAACTGTTAAAAATGGATACATTTGGTGGATACATTTCTTATCTTTGCCCCTGTTGTTGCTAATACTCCAGAGATACTGCTGAGAAATGGATCAACTAAATGTTGTACAATTCAACAGTTCAGAATCTGCACCTGAATTACTGAGCTGCCAGACTCAAACACTAGAGACACGAACATTCAGCTTTAAACTTTTTAACTTTAAGTATGTTATTATGGCTAATTCTACGCAACTTTTCAATTTGTCTTTCTTTATTTATCGTTTTTAAATGATTTAACTTTTTCTTCCGATTCTTTCCAGCTTTCAAATTGGGGTCACTGACCGCATCTAAAAAAAAAACAAATGCTCTGTAAAGTTACCAATGTATTGTTATTGCTACATTTTACTACTCATCCTTCTATTCGGGCCTCTCCTATTCATTTCCAGTCTCTTATTAAAATCAGTTTGCAGTTGCTAGGGGAATTTAGACCCTAGCAACCGGATAGATGAAATTACAAACTGGAGAGCTGATGAATAAAAAGCTAATTAACTCACAAAAACCACAAATAATAAAAATGAAAACCAATTGCAAATTGTCTCAGAAAATCTCTCTACATCATACTTAACAGATAAGTCAAAGGTGAACAACCACTTTAATTGTGTGTGTGTGTGAGTATAACGTTGCTCCAAGGGCACCTATAAGAACAAGAGACAAGGGACAAAGATTCAAAGATTCCCCGATCCCAATACACACAACTATCCTTACACTGAATGGCGGCTGTTTGACTGTATAACGCCCGGCTGCTGGATCTCAGCGTAACGCACTGGGTACAAGCGTGAGACCCCTGAACGTCGTATCCCACTCTTCCCGTCACTACACACAGACTAATAAATGGGAAAGGAATACAGAGAGGGGACACACTATTCGCCTTTACCTACTGTCGTTGCTTCTCTGTTCGCTCTCACGTGTCGACCAGGCAGGCTTCCGTGGTGTCGCGCTGCAATGACGTCAACCATCGGCCTTGCTGCACGTGGCGATGAACCGGAAGTTCCGAAAAGGGGGGTTGGCATGCTTAGTGGGCACATGTTAGAAGAGACAGTGTTGGCGAGGGAAAGAGAGTTGTTAAACTCTGTGTTTGTACTTTGTGGCTCAGAAAAGTTGTGAATTACCGATTGGGCGTGTAACCAACATATACGCGCTGCCTTTATTGGTGTTTTGTATCTATAACGACCTGCTGGGAACGGGCAAATATTATGTGCAGATAAAAGTTATTATAAGTCATTAGTTATTATAATGTACAGCCTGCTGTAAATTATAAGAATATTAGAAATCATCGGGGTTCTGTGACCATATAAAGGCACAAGGCTGAGTTATACAGGGAACTCTGAGTATCACTCATGTATTATAAGGGATAATGTACCCCCTACTGTAAATGATAAGGATATTAGAAGCAACTGAGGGGTTGTTCTGTGACCATATAAAGGCACAAGGCTGCAGGCTGAGTTATACAGGGAACTCTGAGTATCACTCATGAATTATAAGGGATAATGTACCCCCTACTGTAAATGATAAGGATATTAGAAGTCACTGATGGGTTTTGTGACCATATGAAGGCACAAGGCTGCAGGCTGTTATACAGGGAACTCTGAGTATCACTCATGTATTATAAGGGATTATGTACCCCCTACTGTAAACGATAAGGATATTAGAAGTCACTGAGGGTTGTTCTGTGACCATATAAAGGCACAAGGCTGCAGGCTGAGTTATACAGGGAAATCTGAGTATCACTCATGTATTATAAGGGATAATGTACCCCTTACTGTAAATGATAAGGATATTAGAAGTAACTGAGGGGTTGTTCTGTGACCATATAAAGGCACAAGGTTTTGCAGTTTTGGTCGCCAGTGGTCAAACTGACAAATAAGCTGATAGAGGGTATGGAAATTTAATTATGAGGAAAGGTTGTCAAAGAAACACATGCATACAGCACTCTGAAAAAGAATCCAGAATTAAAAAGCATTTGTTGGAACATTGTCTTAGATCACAAATGGAACATTTGATGCCTTCCAGAGCCATTTATCAAGCTAGGTTGGCCAAGTTGGGAACTGCAAAGATATGATGACTATGTATAAATATATAAGAGGGGTCATATAATAAAATGACTGGTGTTTTATTCACTAGAAGGTCCTTCCAGCAGACATGGGAATCCATTTAGATCAGAAGAATGGAGGTTTAATCTTCAGGTGCCAAAAGAGTCTGTGAAAGTGCGAGCTGTGAAGTTGCAGAATTGCAGTGGCAGATACAGTAGATCATTTCAAAAAAGGGGTGGATGTTGTTTAAAAGAAGACATAGGATAAATAAAAAAAACTTAATGTTGTAGGCAATAATGTATGATTTATATATTAATAAGACACATATCAAAGAATCTTCCCACACTGGCATGTTCATATGTGTAAATTTCCCTTCAGCCACCATTTTGTGTGACTCTGTGCTCCCTCACAGAACAAAATGCAGCTCTAACTGTAACAGGAAGAAGCGTGTGAGCACAGGCCCCGCCTCTGCCCATTCATTGGCTGATGACAGCTAACGTTTATGTGAAGTCAAACTTCTCACAGTTGAGCCATAGTGTGTGAATGTGATAGTAGCCTTAAATCAGTGACATGTTTTAATTTTGATTTTATTATTAAATTTATTTATATGGCGCCAACATATTTTGCAGCGCTGTAAAATAAATGTGTTTTTACAACTAAATCACATGAATTATACATAGAACATATGGAGTTACATACATCACAACCAATACTGTACAAAATGTGAGGAAGGCCTTATGCAAAAGAGCTTACAATCTAAAGGGAAGGGAATAAGACACAAGGTGTGGAAGTGGGCAAGATCAGAATTAAGTGGGTGAGAGATGTGGTACTGTTAGTGTGTTGCATTTGGTAGTCACGCAGAGTGAGGGTAGGCTTCTCTAAATAAGTGTGTTTTAAGAGATCTTTTGAAAGCAGAAAGTTTGGAAGAAGTTCGGACAGAATGTGGGAGAGAATTCTAGAGGAGGGGTGCAGCCTTGCAAAGTCTTGAATGCGATCATGTGAGGAGGTAATGAGAGAAGAGTTGAGGAGCAGGTCAGTAGAGGAGCGTAGTAAGCGATTGGGTAAGTATCTAGAGAGAAGTTCAGAGATGTAGGGAGGGGCAGAGTTATAAAGTGCTTTTCAATGTCAGGGTCATTAATTTGAATTTTATTCTGAAAGGTAGTGGAAGCCAGTGCAGGGATTGGCAGAGTGGCATGGCAGAGGAGTAGCAGTTGCTGAGGTGTATGAGCCTGGCGGCAGTTTTCATTATGAACTGGAGAGGTGACAGTCTCTGGCAGGGAGGGCCAATTAATAGAGAGCAGGCCTGGACTTGTGATCTGTGGGTTCTGACAAATGCCAGAGGGGCTGCTCTAAGTTGCCATAGACAGTCACTATTTAGTGGTCTGGTGGGGGCTGTTGTGTAATTGAAATGCCAGTGCCTATTCTGAATCCCGGTCAAGGCCTGAAAGAGGGTTACAATAGTCTACACGTGATATGATGAGAGACTGAATAAGAATTTTGGCAGCATCTTGGGTGATAAATTATGGTATTTTGTATACAGTATGTTCCTTAGTTAGAAGTGACATGATTTAATAAGTCCAAATGTAAAAAACAAATCCGGGATTGAAGTTCCCCCAAAATCCTAAAACCTAAGTGCCAGAAGGACTTTACAAGGACATTTCAATGCGATATACCAGAGTGTGTTTGTGAGTGTGATTTAACTTTTTTTTATTAAAATGTTTTAAAAACGCTTCTGCACAGGATATCTGTTTTATCTCCCCATCAAGAGATTCAAGAAGAAGGAGCCTGCATGAGAGACCATCTTGTTTGTGTTTCACATTAGTTGAAACTCACTTCTTGTGAGTATATAATACCACCGGAAAGCAACAATCCGGATTTGTGTTGCTAACCTCACTATCCCTTAGTTACAGACCCACCCACCCGTGTCTGTTCTCTTTTCTTCCTGTTTAAAATAAGGGTGAAAAAGCTATAAATGAACACACATGGTGAATAAGTTAATTTAACACACGTGTATGTTCTTTTTGCATCACAGTAAAAAAGTGTTTTAGTAAGGTTTGGAGGACACTGTGGGTGTATTTTACTTAATATTGAAATTACTACACTATATAAACTTTCTATTATCTCCCCCCTCCTCTCTGAGGGATACAGCAACATCGTTTATTTCTGTGATGATTTAATAAGTGACTGGATGTGAGGAATGAAGGACAGGACAGAATCTAATATAACCCCAAGGCACCAGGGCCTGGGGAGACGGGGTTATAGTGGGATTGTAAAAAGCTGGCCATAGATGTTGAGATTTTTAAAAGATCAGATCCTGATCATGAGACCACGATCTTCTCAGAACGATTGTACGATCGTACAAAGTTACCATCAACTAAAAAGACCAATTTACCAGGAAAACAAAGGGGAGCTACCTGCTTGGCCCTGCAAACTAGATTGCACTGGGACCGACAAAGATTTTTTGACCTGGCCGATCAATTTCCCGACAGATGTCGGCCGAAAAATCGCAAGATGTACGATCGTTCAAATACCACTAACCGCACAATAATTTCGAAGGATTGGTCGGGCTTCCCTAAAATTGGTCGTTCGGCAAGAAGAATCGTCGCGTCTATGGGGAGCTTTAGCAATGAGGAGGGTTGCAGCCACATCAATGGGCTTTGCTTATCCACCTTACAGGGAGGCTTGGTTAATTGACAGAGACACTTCAGAGTTGCAGTCTAATTAACTTTTATATTATCAATAAAACAATTTGCAGATTCATTTTATCTCTTTAAAAGATCCATCATATACTTGCTCCATGTTTTGCAGCTCACCCATTGAAAATACCCTAAACTCATGACGATGGAAAGCCTATAGCTTTATCTTTTCATTTTCATGACTAGAACTTTAAATGCTGTACCAGGGAGTTAGGCAGTATTTGGAGCAACGTCCGCATGTCAGTGTTTTGCTTTTAATTGTAGCGTATCTCAGCATATATAATTTATGTGTTAAAAAGAGACATATCAAAGAATCTTCCTGAACTGGCATGTTCACATCTGTGCGAGCTGTATAGTTGCAGAATTGCAGTGGCAGATACATTAGATAATTTCACAAAAGGGTTGGATGTTGTTTAAAAGAAGACATAGGATGAATAAAAAAAAAAAAAAACTTTAATGTTGTAGGCAATAATGTATGATTTTATGATTTATAAATTAAAACGAGACATATCAAAGAATCTTCCTGAACTGTCATGTTCATATGTGTAAATTTCCCTTCAGCCACCATTTTGTGTGACTCTGTGCTCCCTCACAGGACAAAATGCAGCTCTAACTGTAACAGGAAGAAGTGTGTGCGCACAGGCCCCGCCTCTGCCCATTCATTGGCTGATGATAGCTAGCAGACCTGTGAGGCAGTGGGATAGAGAGCAGAGGTTTTCTAACATCTCACAGTTGGGCCACACTGCGCCCACACACACACACTGTACCTTCCACTCCACTGTATATTGGTATTATACCTATTCAGATACTAACTCCACATTTATTTAAAAAAAAAAAAGTTAAGTTTCAGTCTATTATATCACATTTTCCCTCCATTTTTTCCCTCTTTTTTGTGCTCTTCTATTTCCTGTTTCTCTTGGATTTTCCAACCCTCTCCTGTTCTCTCGGGCTTCAGTCTTGTCACAAACGCACCACTCCCTATACCTACCATTCCTATTCCCTACTCTTCCCCTTCCTCCTCCCCTCTTGTTTTACCTTCTATAGCCAGGTGGTTGCCATAGGTTTATAAACGTAACCCTGCAGGTACCAAGCTGTTCTACAGAAGAATGCACCCCTGAGTCCAAACAGCAAGTTGTCAGGCAGGTAAGAGCGTCCGTTTCTGTGTACTGTTTGTTGCTATTTATTTATTCTAAGGATTGGCAGTTTTGCACTGATAATATTAGGCTTTTGACTGACCATTGAGGGTGATTTATCAAAAATAGACAAATTGCACCTGAGCAGGCTTTGGCTTAAAGGAGAAGGAAAGGCTAAAACTAAGTAAGCTTTATCAGAAAGGTCTATATAGATACACCAGTAAACTCTCAAAGTAATGTTTCTCTGAATCCTCTGTCAAAATAAACTACAAAATGTTTCCTTCTATTGTGTACTCATGGGCTTCTGTATCAGACTTCCTGTTTTCAGCTTAAACCTCCAGGGCTAGGACTTGAGCATGCTCAGTTTGCTCCTCTCTCCCTCCTCACCTCCCTGCTGTAATCGGAGCCCAGAGCTATGAGTGAGCAGGGAAACTCAGGCCTGATGTGATGATGTGATGTCACACCATGTGAATATGGCAGTTGCTATCCTAAACAAACAGAGAGCTTCTAGAGCGGTTTACTCAGGTATGGTAAAGCATTCTGCAGAATAAATAGTGTTATAGCTTGCATTATTGTGGCCAATCTATTGACAATAAACTGCTTCTGTACCTTTCCTTCTCCTTTAAGAGCTCTCTGTAAGGGTAATCTTAAGGTAAGTAATGTCGGATGTGGTCGCTGCGTGAATCCGACATGACAATCGGATGAAGACAACATGCAGCATTCGCATGCGACAATCATGACAGATGCACGCAGCGACAACATCCGACATTCCTATTACTTACCTTAGATTCGGCGCATCTGTCACGACATCTGCGATTCATCTCAGCACATCGCCCGTGTTCTACCCTAAGTCTAAGAATTAGTTAACTTACTATACAACATGGGAAGCGGACATGCTAATCTATAAAGAGAGTTAACATTGGGGTGCATTTACCAACACTGGGCAAATTTGCACCTGAGCAGTCACCCATGGTAACCAGTAAAATAGGATTTTTGTTACTCACCGTTAAATCCATTTCTCTGTGATAGAAAGGGGGACACAGGGAACGAATGGGGTTAAGCTCCATCCTCCAGGAGGCAGGACACTTGATGCAAATTTGAAAAGGGTATGTGCCATCCCACTCCGGCTTACCCCTACACTTAACTCCTCCTACAATCAGTTGGTACCAAAGTCCATATAAGAAAACTCAGATAACTTGATAACTCAAATAACCTAGAAGGCAGAATGTAGAACGGGAAATCATTCCCAACATGGCCATTAGGCCGGCAACATAGCCACAACTTATATACAGGGTGGGAAGCCCTGTGTCCCCCTTTCTACCACAGAGAAATGGATTAAACAGTGAGTAACAAAAATCCTATTTTCTCTGTTGTTTAAAGGGGGACACAGGGAACGAATGGGGACTTAACAAAGCAGCCCCAGATCCAGTAGGGTGGTATACCATAGAGATATCTGCCTTACTGCAAATTTAGTAAAGGTGTGTACAGAGGACCAAGTAGCTGCTCTGCAAATCCGGTCCAGAGAAGCAGAGTTGCGCCATGCCCAAGATGCACCCATCGCTCTAGTTGAATGTGCCCAGATTCGTTGAGGTGGTGGTTTCCCCTTTGAAAAATAGGCATGCCGGATCGTCTCTCTGATCCATCTTGTGATTGAGGCCTTGGACGCTGCCTGACCCTTCCTGGGTCCGGAAGGGATGACAAATAAGGCTTGTGTTCGACGAAACGGCTTGGAGCGTTCTATATAGCTTCGCAAGGCTCTGACCACGTCCAAGGAGTTGAGCCTACTCTCCTTCTGATTCTTGGGATCCGGACATAGAGAAGGCACTACAATCTCCTGATTTATGTGAAAGGCGGATACCACCTTAGGTAGAAATGAAGGGACCGTGCGCAATACTGCTTTGTCTTTGTGGAAGATTAAAAATGCAGGGTCGCATGACAAGGCCCCCAACATCGATTGATGTAAGCCACTGTTGTGGCATTGTTGGTCTGAATCCGGACGGATTTCTCTTGTAGTCCGTGAGACCATTGGTTGAGAGCCAGACGCACTGCTCGCAGTTCTAGAATATTGATGGGAAGTTTGGACTCCGCGGGAGACCACACTCCCTGTGCGGCTAGATCCTGCCACGTTGCTCCCCAGCCCTGAAGGCTGGCGTCTGTGGTTATCACTGTCCAGGTGGGTGTTGCCCAGGATTGACCTGTGGCTAGTGTGGTTGGTTGTAGCCACCAGTGAAGAGAATCCTTCAGCCTTTGAGTGAGGCAAAATGTCTTTGAGAGGGGTCCCCCTTTCCAGACCCTGAGGATCTTCGCTTGAAGGGGGCGAAGGTGAATCTGTGCAAATGGCACTGCTTCTATCGACGACACCAGTGTTCCCAGGACCTTCATTGCCTGGTGAATCGTGGGCCTCTGAGTGTGCACTAGTAAGTGAACCTGTTCCCGGATACTGTCTTGTTTCTCCCGGGGAAGGGACACCGACTGTAACAAGGTGTTGAACTCCAGGCCTAGAAACATCATGAGATGATTGGGGTGAGGGTTGGATTTTTCCCAATTGAGGATCCACCCAAATTCCTGGAGTAAGGACGATGCCCGTTGTAAATCCCTCTCGGCTTGGATTACTGTACTGGCTTTTATCAATAGATCGTCCAAATAGGGCGTCACCGATATTCCCTGAAGTCTCAGGGTTGCCGCTGTTACTGCAATCAACTTCATGAACACCCTTGGGGCTGAGGATAGTCCAAATGGGAGTGCCACAAACTGAAAATGCTGGTTTGCGAAGGCAAATCTGAGGAAGCAGTGGTGGGGAGGCCAAATTGGAACATGTAGGTAGGCATCTTTGATATCCAGGGACATCAGTAGCTGTCCTGGTTCCATTCCCCGGATCACCGATCGTAAGGTCTCCATCTTGAATCGTACTGATCTCACAAATTTGTTCAGTCCCTTCAGATCTAGGACTGGGCAAAAGGATCCGTCTTTCTTGGGTACGATAAACAGGTTGGAGTAGAAGCCGAAGAATCTCTCGTGCGGTGGTACTGGCACAATCACTCCGGTCCTCTGTAACGTTGTTACACACTTTAAAAATGCCTGTGCTTTGGGGGGGTTTTTGAGGAACTCTGGACATGATGAACTTCCTGGGGGGATGAGAAGTGAAATCGATGTGGTACCCTTCTGTGATTATTTCTACTACCCAGGTATCTGTGGAATACTGGGTCCACACCTCCCGGAATCTTAACAGCCTGCCCCTTAACAGGTCTGCGGACTCCGGAGGGAGTGCCCCGTCAGACTGTGGTGGTCTTATCTGCAGGGGGCTTGTTGTGAGTCTTGTTGGGCTTCCAGGCGGGACGGTTCCGGTCCCCTATTCTGTTCTTGAACCCAGAGCGATGTGGGGAGACAGTGCGTCTGTTGAAACGATTGGTTTGGCCACGAAAATTTTTTCCACGTCTTGAGGCCGTGGCCGTTCGAACCCTGGACTGAGGGAGATGAGTACTCTTCCCGCCCGTGGCCTGTGAGATGATCTTTTCCAGCTCCTCTCCGAATAGGCAACCTCCTTTGAAGGGAAGCGCTGTAAGAGACTTCTTAGAACTGATGTCTGCTGACCAGTTCTTGAGCCAGAGAGTTCCACGTGCCGCCACGGATAGCGCAGAGGAGCGTGCAATAATCTGAGCAGAGTCTAGAGTGGCCTCGCACAGGTAGTCTGATGCCTCCATTATGGCCCTTGCTGTTGCTAGTAGATCTGATCTTGGGGAACCATCCTGTATGTCGTGGACTAGGGATTCCGCCCAAGATTGAATGGCTCTGCTAACCCATGCAGAGGCAAGGGTAGGACGTAGTGAAGATCTGGAAGAAGTATAAATGGCCCTCTTCGAGCTGCTTGTCAGATGGGTCTTTGAATGCCGCTGCGTCCGTAACTGGTAGTGCAGTGGATTTGGATAGTCTGGATACTGGTGCATCCACTGATGGGGGTTGCTCCATTTTTCCGTCAGTTCCTTGGAAAAAGGGTACGATTTTGAAAATTTCCGTGTGGCCTGGAACTTTCTTTCAGGGAAATTCCATTCATCCTGTATAATGCCTGTAAGCTGTTCATATGAGGGGAAACAGGTTGAGGACTTGTGTTGTCTTTTGAATAGGCCCTTAGTTTGTTGTTGACCAGGGTCAGGGGTAATGTTGAGGGTCTCTATAACCCGTTTGATTATACCGTCAATGTCATGATGTACCTCCTCGTCATCTAAGTAAGTGTGGGAAGATGGCAGTTCCCCCTCTGACTCCGATGGGTCTTGGGACTCTGATGATACCTCAGAATATTTACTTGTTGAGGGATCAGTCTTGGATTTGTCTGGTCTCTTGCCAGTAGTTTTGTGGTCTAATTTGGCAATGACCTTTCCCAGTGAGTCAGCGAGTAAGGGGAGACCCTGGAGGGAGGCCAGGGACTGAGATAATTGTACCACCCATAGTGGTGCCGGCGGTTCTTCAGAGGGACCAGCTGGCGGATCCTGTGAGGTGACTTCTGTTGCAGTAGGCAAGGGATCAGGGTTACTCCCTGGGTTAGGCACAGACTCCCATCCCCTGGAGCAGGATCTACAGAAAGGTTCCGACTGCCCTCCGTGTGTCTTAGAGTGACACTTAGTGCAGGCTAGGTATTTCACCTGAGCTACTGGGGCTGGGGCTCTTCCCCCCACCCTGGGAAATAAATCCCCTGTCCTACCTTCTGCCATAGTAGTGAGGTAGGTGTAAGGGTGAGTCGCAGTGGTCGCACTTGCCCCCAGACTGAAGTCTGCTGTGGTCTCTGCTGACTCTGGATTGCGCTCCGTGAAAAGGCTGCTGCCTGTTGCGCGTGCACTGTAATAGCGCGTGTACGTTTTTGGCACAAAGCCAGAAAGAGGCGCTAGGTCCGTATGCGCGCATTAACATGGCGCCCGGACCGCCCCCTCCCGGGATTCCCTTGGGGGACGGCACTTCAGGAACGCCGTCTTCCCCCTGAATCCTCCTGCCCGGCGCCCTCCTCCATTGCGACACGCTGAGGCAGGAGCTGAAACTGAAGCACCGTAAGAGCAGGAAGAGGGGGGAGGGAGCGAGAGCTGCCAGCTAGCCGTTAGTGTGAGGCAGGTCCGGACTGAGAATTAAAATAGGCCCTGGCATTTCAGGTACACAGAGGCCCAAACAGCCCCCACCAGCCCACTAAATACTGACTTTCTATGGCACCTTATAGCAGCCCCTCTGGCATTTGCCAGAGCCCACAGATTGCCAGTCCGGGCCTGGTGTGAGGGAGCTGCGCGATATCCCTGCCATTCAGTCCCGGTGAGAACAGAGTGAGGGAGAGATAAAGAGGGGGAGGGAGCACTGCGAAAAGGCAATCTACTCACCCCAATGCTTCACCGGCCAGACCATCTGCATTCCTATCGGTAGCTATCGGTAGCAGGAGGAAACTGTCTGGGTGGTGGGTATGGTCAAAGACCAGAGTTTTACCCCGGTGAATTCTCCCACGTAGGGGGTTAACCGAAGGTGGGTCAGGCAGTCCTGACCCCGGTCTCACCCCTGGTGTCAGTGCTACCCACTTACCGAAGATTTTCATCTGTCTCACTAGAGACCAGGATAGGCTCCAAACTCCTAGGAGCAGGACACTTGAAAACTGATTGTAGGAGGAGTTAAGTGTAGGGGTAAGCCGGAGTGGGATGGCACATACCCTTTTCAAATTTGCATCAAGTGTCCTGCCTCCTGGAGGATGGAGCTTAACCCCATTCGTTCCCTGTCTCCCCCTTTAAACAACAGAGAAAAAAGTTTTTCATTATTCCACCTGCAAAATTTGATAGGCTTGTATATGTTACTGCCCAGGTGCAATTAAGACCAGTGTTGATAAATGAGCGCATAGGTCTCTTTGAGGGTTAGTGTCGATGTCCCTTCCTGTATAGTCAGTTAAAGGACTTGTTCACCTTTGAGGTAAGATTTAGTATTATGTAGAGAGCTTTTATTTGGGTTGAGTTCTTATTCAGATATATAATAAATACCAATTGAAAGGGTTGCTTAGAATTAGCCATTCTAGAACATACTGAAGTTAAAATTGAACCACCCCACCAGAACTGTTGAGCCTCCAGCTTCCAAACCAAAATTTGATAGAGGCCCACATAACACAGAAACCCCAAATATACCCATTTTGTCAAAAAGTATGATTAAATGCCATTTTCTATGCTGAAATCCAGCTGTTCTTCCCGTTCTGCATAATTTGAAATCAGGCAGGGAAGGAGGGAATAAACACCGATGTTACACATTGTAACAACTTCTCCACAGCTTACAGACAGCATGCAGGAACCACATAACCCAATGCATTGCACTGGGATGTTCCTTTCCTTATTGAAATCACATTGTGGGGTTTGGAGGATGCAGGCTAAGGACAGATGGCTGTTGATACAAAGTAACAGTAGTCAGACAGCTCAGCAAAGTAGTCAGACAGATCAGCAGGAGGCTAGGCTTAGGGAACTGTCAGAAACCATTAAAAATCATGAAAAGCCTGAAAATTTTTAAATGTATATTGCAAAGTTGCTTGAAATTAGGTTTACTTTTCAAAAAGCGTAAATTATGTTGTCTTTAACAAAACACATGGAACTTATTGCTGAACATCTTTTCTGCTTATTCTTTAAAAGGTTGTTCACCTTTAAATTAACTTTTAGTATGATGAAGAGAGTGATATTCTGAGACAATTTGCAATTGGTTTTCATTTTTTATTATTTATGTTTGAGTAATTTAGCTTTTTATACAGCAGCTCTCGTTTGCAAGTTCAGCAATCTAGTAGCTAAGGTCCCAATTACCCTAGTAACCATGCTTTGATTTGAATAAGAGACTAGAAAGATGAGTAATGAAAAGTAGTAGTACATTTGTAGCCTAACAGAGCATTTGTTTTTTAGATGGGGTCAGTGACCCCCATTTGAAAGCTGGAAAGAATCAGAAGGCAAACAAGTCAAAAACTATAAAAAAAAAATAAAATAATGGAGACCAATTGATAATTAGCTTAGAATTGTCCATTCTATAACATATTTAAAGTGTAACGGTGAACTGCCCCTTTAAGTTTATAAACATTATAAATAAGTGGCACACTAGACTGCTGGCAGAGGAATGCCGGTTACCTCTTGCACTACTTACTATAGACTTTGTACAGCTGAGAACAAATGTGTTTCTGGGGTATTTAAAGGCCGTTGGCCATCACCACTTAGGACAAATGTTATAAGTAAACGGCAGAGTACTGGCCTATGGGCCTTAATACCTCCCTATAATCAGCAGAATTTTAAAAGAGATATTAAATGCAGCATGATACAAACCGCCCTCTCACTCTAGTCCTTTGTTGTGACTGTTTCGGCTTACAGAGAAGCAGTCCATTATGTAGGGGTTTAATCGGATTGCCTCAGAAGAAACAGGACATATGAAAGCCCAAAAAAAAAAAAAAAAAAAAAAAAAAGTTTTCTTGAAGGCAAAAAAGCATGTAGCCCAAGTCTTATTCATTGCTCCCTTGAAACCAAAGAGCAAGGCCTTCCATGCGTCTTGACACAGACATTACTTACTACACCATCGTTTACAAAAAAAAAAAGCTTTCCCATAAACAAGCAATTCTGGTCACATACGCTACACCTTTATATATTCCATTTAAAGTTACAGAATATAAATGAACTGCTTTTGCAGGCTGCAAATTTATTCACTTGTTTCCGCGTGTGCCAGTTTCCCCTTTAAATTCCCATTTTCCCCCAGACAGACATTTATATTGCTTGGTACTAAATAGAAAGGCTGTGAAAGGGCCATGGTAAATCCACCATTTATTTACGCATACAAACTGGTTATCCCAAAAACACTGCAACAAACTGTTGCTTGGAAATAAAAAGAACAAGAATATTGGAGTTATAGGAAATTAAAGAAACCGCTCTAAAACTGAGAACTTACCTTTAATAAGCTAGTGTCTCTGGAAAAGGTAACAATGCCAGAGGTAACCCATAACAACCCTCCAGAATAATTACTCTGTGTGTTTAAACCACCCTGTAGCCAATTAAAGTGGTACAACATACAGTAAGTGCTGCCCGAACGGCTGTCACCCCATCATCAGAGAGCACAGCACAAGTCTCTTTCAGAATAGTATTTTTATGTTTTATTATACGACAAAGCGTTCTGTATTAAAAAGAATGGAGGTAGGGCGTCTATCCTTTTGGGTGACACCCCTTTGGCCCCCCAGGCAGTGCGGGGGGGAGGGACTGGAGCAAATAAAATTAAAGACAAAAAAACAAAAACAAAGTTATTTCCTTCTGAATTCAGGAAGCAACTTGCTCCTACGCACAGGGAGAGTTTCTGGCCTTTGGGGTGTTTGATGGGACCCTGAACCCGCCCCCCCCAAGGGAGGGGTGTACCCCATTGCGAAGCAGCAGCACCATATTTATCTGTCTTTAGGCCTGTGCAGTCAGACACTTTGCAGTTCCAGGATTCTCCTGTGACATGTATCCTTTGCTTATCGTCCTGGGCTTGGTTTCAGCTCTGCTGAGTCTTTCCCAGGATATCATTTGTCATGTCCAGTGCCTACACCCAGGTCTCTGCTTCTCGTTGGGAATGTTTGAGGTGGGGTAGATGCTCCAACCTCCTGACCAGAGGAGGGGTTTTGTTATTGCTGAGTTATCTGCTGGACAGAAAGCCATATGTAAAAGCCTTAGTATAGAACAGTTAAAAGAGAACTAAACCCTAAAATAAACATCGCTAATATTTTATATAGTGAACTTATTGCACGAGGCTAAAGTTTCAGCTTGTCAATAGCAGCAATGATCCAGGACTTCAAACTTGTCACAGGGGGTCACCATCTTGGAAAGTGTCTGTGACACTCACATGCTCAGTGGGCTCTGATTGGCTGTTGAGAAGCTAAGTTTAGGACTCGTCACTAATTATCCAGCAGAAAATGGGCTTCCCTGGCTGTAATATAAGCTGATGCTACAGGTTTGCTGATTATTCAATTCTGATGCTAATTGCACTGGTTTCTGTGCTGCCATGTAGTAATTATGTGTATTAATTACTAATCAGTCTTATATTGTGACATTTCTATTCTATGTGTACTGTATATTGTGAGTGGGTCCCTAAGCTCAGTAAGTGACAGCAGCACAGAGCATGTGCAGGGAATCAGCAGAAAAGAAGATGGGGAGCTACTGGGGCATCTTTGGAGAGACAGATCTTTAAACGGCCATAGACGCAAAGATCCGATCGTACGAATCCTCGATACATTTTTCTACCTACAGAGATCGGTCATTTGGTCGATCGGGCATATTAAAAGATTTCTTGGCTGCCGATAACATCTCTGCATGTATTGCCAATTGGACAAATTTCAGCGGGAGACTGTCACCAGATTTGTTGGACATAAACTTTCGTATGATTGCGGTCAGGGGCAGAACATCAGCTAATCTGTTCTTTTACTACTTTAAACTGAAGGTTAGTGGCAGGTCGGGAGATAGGGAAGTCAGATTGTTCAAGGATTCGATCGATTGTATCTTTGAGTCTATGGCCAGCTTTACTGCTAAAGGGATGTGGTTGCCTTGGGCTGGTACAGAAACCCAAAACATCATGTACAACATTTCTAGCCACTTCTTTAGTTAAGCTTTAGTTCTCCTTGAAGCAGTGCAAATAGGATATAAGAACAATAAACATGCAACATGGAGTCTTTACCTGCTGGGGTTGGGGCTCGCCTCCTCTGCTTGCCAGCCGGCTCAAGATGTTCCTCTCAGACATCTGCAATCGCACAGCCACAGGAGGGATTCGCGCAATGGTGGCAGGGAGACGGGTGACATCTGCCTTCATGTCACTTAGAAGTTCCTCCAACTGCTTCAGGACTGGAGAGAAAAGAATGAAACAAATGTTGGAACCACATCTGCAGTATTCCCCTCTACCCTCTTGGGCCAATTCTGAGCATATGATTAATAGCAAGAAGCCTCCTTAGACTTGTTTAAAGGAATTGTTCAGTGTAAAAATAAAAACTGGGTAAATAGATTTGCAAAATAAAAAAATGTTTCTAATATAGTCAAAAATGAAATGTATAAAGGCTGGAGTGACTGAATGTCTAACATAATAGCCAGAACACTACTTCCTGCTTTGCAGCTCTTCCACTGATTGGTTACCAGGCAGTAACCAATCCTTGAATTGAGGGGGGGGGGCACATGGGTCATAACAGTGAGTTTGCAATTGATCCTCAGCATTTCGCTCAGATTCAAAAGCAACAGTTATGTCCCATGTGGCCCCCTTTTAATTCACTGAGTTACTCCGAGATTTTTACACTGAACTGTTCCTTTGTTGCTGGCTGATAGTGTCAGCCGATAGCGATTCAACCAAGGGCTACACAAAGCCAATAAAAAGAGAGAAGGGTAAACAAGGGATGATAGATTTAGAAGATCGGTTTTAGACTGCATACCTTTGTGTAGCACTGCATTTGCTGGTTTGTTTCCTGCCATCGACTCCTTAGAGAGGTGCTGGTGACTCTCCGCCAAACACTCAACTTCAGCAAATCGTGTGTTTAGAGCCATAGATGGATGGGAGGGGTCCTCAGACATATTCAAGTAAGCTGCTCGCCGAAGCTGCTCCTCTATAACAAGAGCCTGTTCCAAGAGCTGTGGATGAGGAAGGGTGGGAACGTTAGATCCACAGAAGGGCACAAGAGAGGAAATACCCCAGCAGAGGGCTATGAAGCATAAACAGTCACAATTTTCACAAACCTTGAATCTACGAGCCAGAAATTTGTTCTTGATCTCCAAAAAGTTGCCCCTGTTCACCTCTCCCTTGAAGGGTTCGTTGAGGATAGCATAGCGCACGTCATTCTGGATGTCCTGCCAGCGGGCATAGCCGTGACTGTCTCAAAGCTCAGGAAAAGTACGTGCAAACAACCTGGCTAAACATTCAAATGTTCAAACCTAATCTAAACAGACACTCAAGCTCAACCAATCAATGGGCACAAATACAAATTGTGTGCATAACTTTATCAAATCAAAAGGATACGTTATGATGCCAGATAATAGCCAATAGTCATGTCTTCGGTGCCAGATCTCGTAGGTCTTCTTTGTTACTGTGGCTGCTCTCTCTTCATTCTGCCACAAGGAGTGCAGTTCTGGGGGAAAATAGGGGGGCAACATATTAGACTCTAGATCCATATTATTGACAATAGGATTTCTCCTGCATACAGTGCAAAATATATAGCTTTGCCCCTGCAACACAATATTTCGTCCTCTTTTGTCCCTTATAATCTGAATACAATATATCTCAATCCGATCCTTCCCAGTGTCTATATTTTTCGATAACATACTGAAATAAAATTCCAATTCTTGACATTCTTATGAGCTCTGGTGCCTTTCACACATTACCTGTAAAGCCACCATCTGCAATGTTGAACATGAACCTCTGTTTTGCAGCAGCAGCAGATGCTTTCTTGGTTTTCTCCTCAGCCGTCTCTTTAGGGGTCTCGCCATTCTGGAGAGTAACTTCCTGTACGTCATCTGTTGAAAAATAAAGGCCATTCATGTAAACATAGGTTACACACAGACTGTAGAATTACTTGCAGGTTATACAGGGCTACCAAGACTTTTTTTACTCACCTTTCTTGTCATCCAAAGTGATCACCTCATCTACTTTCTCAGGCTCTGGTTTCTGGTCAGTTTCCATGGGCTCAGGAGCTGGTGGGGGTGGGGGTGGCGGGGGCGAGGTTCTCTCTAGTTGTACTGGTTCTTCTTTTTTCTCTTCCGTCTGAGCTGCTGGAGACTGAGTGTCTGGAGTAGGTTGCGTTGTCTGGAAAAAAGAATAGAAGTTTGGAATTTATTAGGCAAGAAAGAGGGGATAGGAATATAATACCCAGGTGAAACCAGACTGCCAGTGTTCCTTGCAGAACCCCTCTCAATCTCACCTCATTATTCTCCTCAGTTGGCTTCACTTCATTGTCTGTAGTTTCCTCTTTTACAGGGACCTCCTCACTTTTTGTACTGTCCTCTGCGAAACAAAAAGGAAATACATTAGCCAAACAGGCACTCATGATGAGAAAATTATGTCAGCCTTATTGGAACTCGCCTTTTGTAATGTCCTGTCAAGCCTTTAAGGGAGTGCACTTTAACTGTGTGCGGCCCTCCTAAACAGACAGAGTCAATGTGCGTCCACCCGCAGACCCCCAGTAATTCTGCACAGAGGGTAGGCAGAGCCAAGCGGCATGGACAATAAAGATATTTCAACATAAGGCTACGCTAAAACGGAAATTAGTCTATCAGAGTACTGAACATGGAGTAGCTGGTTCAAGAAGACATTGCTAATTACCATTGCTAGCTGGTGGAGCTGGGGTGTTGGGTTGCGTGTCTCCTGGAGTTGATGAACTGGGTGTTTTGGGAGAGGGAGAGTCAATCTTAGAAGCCATCTTGTTTTCCTCTGCTTCTGCGAGCTCTGGCATGCTCCAGCGCCCATTCACATGCTCAAATTCCTGTACCTGTGGGAGACAAATCAGGTCAGCACTGGAAAAAAAAAAACCCAGCATTTTATTTCTTGTGACAACCCAAGCAGTGCTTTAGACTATTTTGAAGTCAAACGTACCAGTTAAGAAAGAAACAACAAGGTCTATTTATTTTTTTGAATATTACAAATGCAAAACGGTTACCTTTTTGCGAATCAGAGACATGACGCCAATTCTTGTTAGCACATGCTGCCGAGAAAGACCTTCTCTCGGGACTCCATCAGCAAAAGTCTCCGCTCCATCTGCCCCAGGTTCACAGAGGTGCCGCATGAAGAGGGATACATAAGCCCTAAACAAAATGGAGAAGATTAGTATGGACTAGGGCACTGGGGAAGTGTGCCTAAAGGGCAAGTAAGAATATGCAAATAGTCCCCTTACTTGAATTCCTTCTCAGATTTTCCACGCAGATCTCTGACAAGCCACTGAGTGGTAAAGGCATCCTGAGGGGGCATCCCATAGCGCATGATGGCATTCAGGAAAGCCTTTCTTTGCCGGGCATTGAATCCAAGCACCTTAAAAAGAAGACATTAGGGCATTTTATATGACACCCATATATAAGTGGTTCTCAAACTGTGGCCTGGCTGCCCTTGGCCATGGGCTAAAGCAGTGAGTAGGCCCAGCCTGAAGGGAGCTTAAAGTAAAGAGGGCCCAGCTTAAAGGCCATATTGAGCAAGATTTAGGGTAAAAACGATACATACATATTCTTGGAAATATGACTAAACAGTTCCACACAATGTTTTTTTTATATATTGGTAAACCATTTATAAGCAAGGAGGGTCCGGTTTCATTTTAGTCCATAAAATATCTTTGCCCTTAATGTTTTTTGCTCATGACCATACAAATCCGTAGATCTTATACCATTGAGTGTGCAGTGTATACCTCTATATTGCCACCAACACGAGCCAGTAGAGGAGGAAGCGGCTTGTCTTTGTCATTCCGCAAACCTTTCCTGTTTGGCCGACGAGCAGCTGTTAAAGAAGGACACATGCCCAAAGGCGTTGAGATTATAAAATGTAAAAAAAATGGGTCGGAGGGGGACAAAAAAATACAGAACCAGATTAAAACAAGGCTTACGTTTGCCAAAAGGCCTTACCTTCTGATCTTTCATCAAAATCTTCATCTCCTTCTTCAGAAGCCACAGAGTAATCAGACTGATTATCAGACTGATCATCTTGCCAATCTGGGTTAAGAAGCAAATATTGATGAAATTGCAAATACATAAAGACAGTGCATGGCATGGATAAAAGCAGTTACTCTAACCCAGTGATTCCCAAACAGTGAGGTTAGCCCTTCAAGGGAGAGAGTGGTTACTTTGGGGACCAGCATGAAGTGCAATTAGAATAAAATTTGTAATGGAAAGACTCTTTGCACACCACACATCTTACCCTAAATAGACTTCAGGCAATTATTTCCTGTTCTAGCTTTGCCTTGGCTCAAATAGTGAACCTTGTACTATACCTAAACTTAAAAATAAAAAATCTCTAACCTCTGTCCTCTTGGCTGCCATCATTGTAGTTAACTTGCTTGCGTATTCGCTTTCCTTTGCCTAGATTTCGGGCCAGGTCTTCCTGCTGCTGCTCATAGTGATGCCTGAGAAGTTTCTCCCAGTAATCAGGATCTACACTTTCTTCTTGTTTAATAATCTCACGGACCACTTCCTCTTCATCCTGTAACGAAACCAAATTAATACCAACCATTCAATACTTGGCATTCTGTCAAAGTAATAGTGTGAATCCTTTAAGGGTATTGTTAGGTACCATTATAACTTTACCTGCAACCATTCTGGTGGGCTAAGTATAAAATATTGGCAGTGCTAATGTGCTAGTTCTTATCAGACAACATTTCGTTATTATGCACAAAAACTCTCCACTGATCTCTCCAAATGACCACTCCCAAACTCACCCCCATCTCCTCTTCACGGACCACATACTGTGCCACCTTGAAGGAGCTAAGATATTCATTCATTCCCAATTGCAATTCTGGTTCTTCAGTCTCATCCTGGTTCCGGTCTAATAGACGAGCAATGGCCTTGTCATCATAATGGATGACACTGATATCCTCTCCTTCTTTGTTTTCACCTATGAAAGAATATCATTGATCAGAACCAGTAACTGTGAAAATTATTTGGCATGGACTGGCGAGTTTAAAGGGTCCCAGCAGTACAACTCCTAACATCCAGTGAACCCATTGCAGTTAACTCACCACCTTCTGTAGCTTCGTCTTTGAAAAGCTCCTCTGTTCCAAACTTGAGGATATCATCAAGCTCCTGTTTGGACATGGAGCCAGTTTTTGATCCAAGGCCAGGCCGTACCACCAGATGAGTAAGCATCATCTTCTTTTTCGCAACCTGAGTGATTCTCTCCTCTACAGATGCACGGGTCACAAATCGATAGATCATCACCTTTCTGTTCTGACCAATACGATGAGCCCTGCTGAAAGCCTGTTCAAAAATAAATAAATAAATATCACAACTGCACAAAATACAGTTGAAAACTGATGCACGGCAAAACCAGTTCTTACCTGAATATCATTGTGAGGATTCCAGTCGGAGTCGTATATGACTACAGTATCTGCAGTTGCCAGATTAATTCCTAAACCTCCAGCACGAGTAGACAGGAGGAAACAGAACTGCTGGGCTCCAGGAGCTGAAAAGAAAATAAATTTAAAGGATAATCCTGTATGGACTGCAGAGATATAAGCTAATCATATTGAACAAAGAGCATCACCAAAAGTGTAGCAGAGGAGATAGAACTAGCGATATATTAAAAAAAAAAAAAATAATAAAAAAAAAGTTTTCCCCATTGAGCTCACCATTGAAACGATCAATTGCTTCCTGACGCATGTTCCCTGTGATTCCTCCATCTATTCGCTCATATTTATATCCTTCATGCTCCATGAAGTCTTCTAGCAGGTCCAACATTTTGGTCATCTAAAAACAAAGCATGAAAGGGACTTTCAATATGAAAGCACAATACACAGAGTAAGGTGGGACGGGTGTACCCCAAAGGAAAAGAAGAAAACACGAATGGCAAGAGAGCAATAGGGCACAGAACTATTTCCAGTATTGTCCCTCACACCAATTAACAGTTCAGGAGACACAGACAAAACACTCCAAACGGGCCCCAATTAACTTCCACAGCAATCACTTTTGAAGGGGTTCTTCACCATCCAAACACTTTTTTCAATTCAGTCGTCTTTCAATTCAGTCGTCTTCAGATTGTTCCCCAGAAATAAAGACTTTTTTCAGTTACTTTCCATTATTTATTTTTTACTGTTTTTTTCCAAAATCTTACGTTGAATGTTTGGGTCTCTGGTGTTTGACAGCAGCTCAGTAATTTAGGCGCAAACTAAACGGTTACAATTTTGCAACATTGAGTTCATTTAATTAGTTGTTTCAATTATTTTATTCAATTCTCAGCAGTATCTGGAGTATTAGTAACTATTGTATCAATTCTAACAGCTGCCTGTAATGAAATCCAGAGATTCTGCTCAGCAGGAACAAAGATAACTAAGTATCAATTTAAAACAGTTTATTTTCCATTATTTTTTTTAAAGTTTTTTCCAAAATCTAAGTTTAAAGTTGAATGTTCGTGTCTCTGGTGTTTGACAGCAGCTCAGTAATTCAGGCGCAAACTAAACGGTTACAATTTTGCAACATTTAGTTCATTTAATTAGTTGGTTCAATTATTTTATTCAATGCTCAGCAGTATCTGGAGTATTAGCAACTATTGTATCAATTCTAACAGCTGCCTGTAATGAAAACCAGAGATTCTGCTCAGCAGGAACAATGATAACAATTAAGTGTATCAACTTAGAACAGTTTACAGGGTCAGCGACCCCCTCCCAAAGCTGCTTCAGAAGGTGAAAATTCTATTTTCTATGCATGGCCATTTAAATTGTAAAGTCATTGGAAAAAGTCGTTATTTCTGGTGATCTATCTGAAAACAACTCGTTATTTGAAGCTGAACAACCCCTTTAAAATATGGCCGCAACTGCATGTTAGGCAATAATCGCTTGTACATGTGGCAGTCGGATTGCCAAGTGGCAGAAGGTTTGTTACCCCCCAGTGCATAACTGCCACAGGCCACTGACCTTAGGCTAATGCCATACCAGGCTAATTTCTGTATATATGTCAGTAAGTTGGCATAATTTCTGGGTTCAAGTAATCTTCATTACTACATGTCATTTTTTGCAGACCCAAAGTTTGCTCAGTTTCATACCTGTGAGAAGATCAGAACTCTGTGTCCATCGTCTTTCAACTTGCGAAGCATCTTTTGCAGCAGGAACAATTTCCCAGCCCCTTTAATTAGGGCACTGCCATCATACATGCCGTTTGGCATCTTTGGGGCTTCCTATAATCAGAAACAATCAATGATCAGGTGTGTGGGTGTCTGATCCCTTGCTCCCAACTCCGTTGACATTCCATCCAGTCCCCCCAGCTATTAAGAGTTCATTAAAAAAAATTGTAACAAAAGGAGAGGCCTGAGGGATTACAGAATTATTTTTAAAGGGATACTGTCATGAGAATTTTTTTGCCCGAAAAGCATCAGTTAATAGTGCTGCTCCAGCAAAGTTCTGCACTGAAATCTGTTTCTCAAAAGAGCAAACAGATTTTTTTTATATTTAATTTTGAAATCTGACATGGGGCTGGACATATTGTCAGTTTCCCAGTTGTCCCCAGTCATGTGACTTGTGCTTTAATAAACCTTAGTCTGCTATACTGTAAGTCTGAGTGATATCACCCCCCTCCCCCCAGCAGCCTAACAACAGAACAATGGGAAGGTAACCAGATAGCAGCTCCCTAACACAAGATAACAGCTGCCTGGTAGATCTAAGAACATCACTCAATAGTAAAATCCAGGTCCCACTGAGACACATTCAGTTACATTGAGTAGGAGAAACAACAGCCTGCCAGAAAGCAGTTCCATCCTAAAGTGCTGGCTCTTTCTGAAAGCACATGACCAGGCAAAATGACCTGAGATGCACCTACACACCAATATTACAGCTAAAAATATACACTTGGTGATTCAGGAATGAAATTTTATATTGTAGAGTGAATTATTTGCAGTGCAAACAGTGTAATTTAGAAATAAAAACTACACCATAAAAAGCATGAAGAAAAGAAGGTTCTTTGTATGTACAGATTTCTGCTGATCTGCCACCTGCACATGTGCATTGCACTGTATTAGCACAAATATTAAGAACGTCTTTCCAGTCAAATATCTTTACCATGGCAGCCACGGGGAAGAGGTATGGATGGTTGCAGCATTTCTTAAGATCCATCACAACATTCAGCAATGACACCTGATTGCCACCTCCTCGTGTATTTAGCGCCTCAAAGTTTCTTGTGAGGATAAACTTGTAATATTTCCTGAGGAGGAAAAGGAAATGAGTATGGGGGAATCCTACATCACTGGAGTAAACCGGTTGATCGTACCAGTGAGCATTTTAAAGGGTAACATCCACCCAGTTATCCAGCAGCAGTGGGGAACTTTGAACTTACTTCTGCATAGGGCTGAGCTCAACACGGACAATTAACTCTGTCTTCGATGGCATATTCTTGAACACGTCGGCTTTCAATCGGCGCAACATGTGAGGACCCAACATGTCATGCAGTTTCTTGATCTGATCTTCCTTTGCAATGTCAGCAAACTCCTCAAGGAAACCCTCCAAGTTACTACAATAAAAAGCAATAGCATCTTATAGAACAATTAGGAAAGTGGTATATTACACGCTAGAAAGTGGCTTTTTTGTTTTTTCAAAAGAGCAAACAGATTTTGTAATTTTGAAATCCTACACGGGGCTAGACATACTGTCAGTTTCTTAGGTGCCCCCAGTCATGTGACTTGTACTCGAATAAACTTCAGTCACTCTTTACTGCACATTGGAGTGATATCTCACCCCTCACTCTGCACCTCCCATCAGCAAAACAATAGGAAGGTAACCAGATAGCTCCCGGTAGATACAAGAACAGCACTCAATAGTAAAAATCCATGTCCTTCAGTCACGTAAAGAAGGAGAAACAAAAGCTTATCTGAAAGCGGTTTCATCATGAAATGCTGGCTCTTTCTGAGACCAAGATCAGGTACAATGACCTGAGATGCACAGAGAGCACAAAAAGTCATATGTAAAAAGGCGTATGTAGGTAGATTTATGCAGAAGCCTTTACAGTAGGGATGCACCGAATCCAGGATTCGGTTCGGGATTCGGCCAGGATTCTGACTTTTTCAGCAGGATTCGGCCAAATCCTTCTGCCCGGCCGAACCCTAATTTGCATATGTAAATTAGGGGCGGGAGGGAAATCACGTGACTGTCACAAAACAAGTAAAAACTGTTTCCCCATCCCTAATTTGCATATGCAAATTAGGGTTCAGATTCGGTTCGGTATTAGACCGAATCTTTTGCAAAGGATTCGGGGGTTCGGCTGAATCCAAAAAAGTGGATTCGGTGCATCCCTACTTTACAGTCACTGGAATCTACAGGTATAACTAGTATTGATAAATATCTATGATTAAATGCTGAAACAATCAGATTGGAAATGCAAATTGTGAAGTTACATACTTGAAACGCTCTGGAGTAAGGAAGTTGAGAAGATGGAAGAGCTCCTCAAGGTTGTTCTGCAGAGGTGTTCCAGTAAGGAGAAGTTTATGTTGGAGAGGATATCCATTTAGCACCCTGAAAAACTGTGTGTGGGGGTTGTGATTAAAGAGAGGTGCAAGCAAGCACAAACCAATCTATGAGAAAGCTATATTACATGACAAGATCAGTTGTCGCTCACTTCATACCTTGGACTGATTGTTCTTCAGTCGATGAGCTTCATCCACCACCAGACAAGCCCAGTCAATTGAACCCAGCACAGCCGTATCGATAGTGATCAGCTCATAGGATGTAAGCAAAACATGAAACTTCACAGATGCCTCTTTCTGTGGAAACAAAATAAAAGTATAAAGAAATGTTTTTCACATACTTATCAGATAAGTTTATTTGTTCTTTAATCGCAGACTCACCTTCATGCGGGACGCCTTTTTACCCCCACGAATGGCATTGCCTTCAAATGAGAATTCGTTTTCTCTGATGACTGCACGGCTATCCTTGTCACCCACGTATGTAACCACGTACATATCGGGTGCCCACATCTCGAACTCTCGCTCCCAGTTAATAATGGTGGAAAGTGGAGCGCTTACCAGGAAAGGCCCTTTAGAGTGACCCTAGAGATAAAAGCAAAAATATTAAGAATGAGGCAAAATCGACAAGCAGGTAGGGGGGAGAGAAAAAAAAAAAAAAAGGAGGTTGGGATTTTAGGATTACCTCTTTATACAAGGAGTACAGAAAAACAGCAGTCTGAACGGTTTTGCCCAAACCCATTTCATCTGCCAAAATGGTGTCAGTGCCTTGAGCCCATGAAAAGCGCAGCCAGTTCAAACCCTCCAGCTGGTATGGGTGAAGAGTTCCACCGGTAGCATCTAGATAGTCAGGCTGACGGTCATACTTAACTGTAGGCTGAAGAGAAGAAGAGTGAATATGTTCAATCAATTCAAGAAAGAACAGAATTTTGATCTACTAATTTTTGGAGGAAGCACTTTATGATCAGCCAGAACGTTACTTACATCAACAGCAGGAGTGTCAGGAGGGCGATCTAGCTTTCGAAGCTTAACTTTCTTCACTTTCTTTCCAGGTCGTCCCTCGTCTCCACACATCAGTTCCCTGCAGATACGGTAAACACAAAGAAAAAACTATAAACAAAAACGGACACCGGATATTTGCCTTGCTACTGGTCACGGGACATTTATATCACCAACCTGTGGTTCCAGTAGCCCTGCTTGTAGATGTCATAGTCTTGAATATCGGATTCTTCAGCTTCCCACGATGCCTGATCATATGCCAGATCCCTCCATTTGATTAGGTAATGCACATAACCCTTCTTGTCAACACTGAGGAAGAAAAGGTTAATGAATTTTCTGCAAATACCAGGCAGGTTTAATTCGTAAATAAACTCTCATTTAAATTACCTGTGGTTCAAGACGCGGTGAATCATCATCCACTCTGGCTTAATTCCATACCGGTAAAATTTCTCTTCCATTTCAAGATATTTAGGATCTTTGTTTTTCCTCTTGCGACTCTTCTCTTCTTCGTCTACCCCATAGTCTCCTGCAGGAGGCTCATCCATGTCATTTTTCCTTTGATAGTTACGGAACATAACTTGACAATGCAGCTCCAGCTGTAGACAGAATATCTCACAGTTAAAGGCTTAAAAACTAAGACATTATCAGTGCCTGTTTTAAATAGTCACACAGTGCAGCCCTATTCATAGGCATTGAGAAGTCATTGGTAGGACTGCCCTTCCCTTTTCAAGATAAAATGCCCCCATGTCATAGCAGCATGGCAAGCCCTGTGATAGTGAGATAGGCATTGGTCCTTACCTGTAGTTCAGTCACCCAAGAACAATGCAGGTAAGACATTGCATGCCACTTCACAAAGAATTCCCTTTCTGGACGGCCTTCCAGCGGTTTGGGGGGTGGTGCATCAGGATCGGAATCAGCAGTACGAGGTACAGGAGTTGGTGGAGGAGGCTGTCCCCATTTCCAGGTCAAGATCTTCTGTATTTTACCCTTTAGTGGAGGACACTGCAAAACACAAACAAAGTTTTAGAAACACTGTTGTATTGAACATAAAGGGATACTGTCTTGGGAAGTGGATACTTATACCATAGCGTCTGCAGGAAAGGCTGGTCTAGAGAAATATATATTTTTTTTCAAAATGCATCAGTTAATAGTGCTGCTCCAGCAAACTTTTGCACAGAAATCTGTTTCTCAAAATAGCAAACAGATTTTGAAATCAGACATTGGGCTAGACATATTGTCAGTTTCCCAGCTGCCCCCAGTCATGTGACTTGTGCTCTGATAAACTGCAGTCACTCTTTACTGCAAATTCGAGCGATGTCACCCCCTTCCCTTTCCCCCCCAGCAGCCTAACAACAGAACAATGGGAAGGTAACCAGATAGCAGCTCCCTAACACAAGAGAACATCTGCCTGGTAGATATAAGAACAGCACTCAATAGATAAAAATCCAGGTCCCACTAAGACACATTCAGTTACATTGAGTAGGAGAAGCAACAGGCTGCCAGAAAGCAGTTCCATCCTAAAGTGCTAGCTCTTTCTGAAAGCACATGACCAGGCAAAATGACCTGAGATGGAGCCAACACACCAGTATAAACAACTAAAAACACACTGGTTCAGGAATGAAATTTTATATTGTAGAGTGAGTTATTTGCAGTGTTACCAGTGTAAAGGGATTCTGTCATGATTTTTATGATATAGTTTTTATTTCTAAATTAAAGATTGCATAAACAAAAAAGATACTTACAGTGCATCGAGGGCACAGCCACTCTCCATTGGGTATTTCTGGTAAAGGAGGATTGAGACAATGGATGTGATAAGAGGAAGGACAGACATCACAGCAGAGTAGTTCCCCTCCATCCTTGCATACACGACAGAACTCCATGTGATGGTCTTCTTCTTCTGGGTCACCCACAGTGTCATCCAGATCATCATCTAATTCAGAGTTATCCTCCTTTGCTTCCCACTGAACACCCTCCTTTTCCTATGACAAAGAGCCAGATTGAGTTTTAAGCACACATTCATATCTACAGCGTTCCCCAATGAAATAGACAGATCTGTATGGGTATGTGTAAATATTTGCACTGGGGTGAGAACTTGATTGAATTTTGTCTCTTCAACCCAAATTAACTATGTTATTATTCACAAACAACCCGACTGCTGCTTTGCCATTCCCACAAATTATTTTAGATATCCCTGCCATACTATGAATCAATGGAGGGACAGCAATACAGCTGGAGAAAAGTATGAAACATCCAAGCGACAAGGACAGCAGAAAGGGCAACATGGAAACAAAAAGGATAATAAGGTGGTCAACTGGGTGCCATACAACAGAAAGTTAATCTTTCCAGCCTCACAAGATTTCTAGTATTTTCAATAGCTCAATTATTTAATATAGAATATGGCACTCACACAATGTGGGCAGCTCCACTTGCCCTCTGGGGCTTTGTCCATGTCAGGGTCAAGGCAAACCATGTGATAAGCGCGGGGGCAGGTGTCACATAAAATAATCTCTCCACCTTGTTGGCAAACTTCACAATAGTCCTGGTGATCGGTCTCATAGCCATCGGCTCCTGCTGCCGCACCCTCTTCTTCTAAGGGAAAACAGTGTTAAAACTCAATCTTTCCAGCAACAGAAGCTAAAGCTCAACTGCTGAACATCCATTCCTAATTGTCACCTTTCTTCTTCTTCTTGGTGGCCTTAAGCTTCTTCCGGCTGCGACTGCTTTTACTGGTGGAGCCATCAGATACGGAAAGGCTGTTCATGCTGCCCTCATCATAGTCTGAATCTGCATCTATATCCTCTTCTTCACTCTGAGGACAAGACATTAGGGGGCAAATTTAATATTTGTCGATTTGAAAATTCATATTTAATTTTTTTTGGGTCAAAACTCTCGAATTGTGAATTATCCAAACTTGATTTGAGATTCAAATTCAGACATTTATCACGCTCTGGCCCTTTAAGAACTCAAATTTGACTATTCGCCACCTAAAACCTGAAGAAGTTTTAGGACCGGTAACATTTGAACAAGTTTTAAAAATGTGATTTTATTAATAAATCTTCCCAAGCAGAATTTCGAATTTTAGAGACCCTTGATAAATGTGCCTCTAGGTTTCAGATGGAGTGGTGAATTACCAATTGCCTCCCTCTCATTGCAGGATGGACCATGCTATGGCCCCTCATGAACAAAAACAAAATATCCACCCAGCTTCTAATACATGCGCCTACCACATAAACCTATAACCATTTTGGAGGTACTCACGGAGGAACGTTTGCGCTTTGAACCAAAGCCTCCCAGCTTGATTTTAAGAGGTGCCACCTTTTTGGCCTTAGGAGTTTTCTTGGTCTCAGGAGGACGGACAACCTTTGGTTTCTTCCTGGCGTTGGGCCCTAAGGGAGAAATGTGAACAATAGACATCATTCAGGAACTGCTACAAAACAGTTAAAACAAGTCATAAAGCATAATAAACTAAAGTGCCACCACAAAACAAGATTTGTATCATTAAAGCGATTCTGTCATGATTTTTATGGTGTAGTTTTTATTTCTAAATGACACTGTTTACACTGCAAATAATTCACTCTACAATATAACAATTTCATTCCTGAACCAGCAAGTGTATTTTTTGTTATTAGTAATATTGGTGTGTAGGTGCATCTCAAGTCATTTTGCCTGGTCATGTGCTTTCAGAAAGAGCGAGCACTTTAGGATGGAACTGCTTTCTGGCAGGCTTTTTCCTACTCAATGTAACTGAATGTGTCTCAGTGGGACCTGGATTTTACTATGGAGTGCTGTTCTTAGATCTACAATGCAGCTGTTTTCTTTTGTTAGGGAGCTGCTATCTGGTTACCTGGGGGGGAAAGGAAGGAGTGATATCACTCCAACTTACAGTACAGCAGTAAAGAGTGACTGAAGTTTTTCAGAGCACAAGTCACATGACTGGGGGCAGCTGGGAAACTGACAATTTGTCTAGCCTCATGTCAGAATTAAAATTAAATATATAAAAAAAAAATCAATTTACTCTTTTGAGAAACTGATTTTAGTGCAGCATTCTGAAAAAAACTTCTCCTCATGACAGTATCCCTCTAACTACATGCCCCATGAGTAGAATGGGAACACTGCTTTACAAATAATGGTATACATGTGAACAATATTCTTTTCAAGACCCACAAGAGAACGGGCAAGTACCCTATTTTGCCACTAACCTTTTCCTTCCTTGGTCTTGGCTTTGCGCAGTGGAACCTCAACCACTGGAGGAGGAGGTGGTGGTGGAGGAGGTACAATGACCTCTGTGCTGGCAACCATACTCTCCACCACTGCAACTGCTGCTGCTGCAGCAGCTGCAACAGATGCCCCGGAGCTGCCCTTTAAAGGATTGTTGGTGCTAAATTCTCTCCACTTAGCTCCTAGCACCATCATCATCTTGGAGACCGCAATCTTTGGGTTCTTGGCTGCAATGAGTGGCCTGAAAAGAAGGAAGAGTGTGTAAGTCAGAGAAAAAAAAAAATGGAGATGGGCTGGGCAAAAATAGAGGAAACAGTAGAAAGGCGGGACAAACCTAACAAACTGACTAAAGGCTTTGTAGTTGGTAAGAGTACGGTAATCATCTTCAGTGAACACATGATCAATATCCTCCATGCCCCAGTCATCTAGAAGCTGTGCAGAAGACTTTGGCTCCTGAAAAATACAAAGAGGAATTATTAAGCAGGCAGCAGCACTAGTCCCCCAGTCATTCCTGGTTCTGCAAATCCCCTCTGTATTTTGGTGGGATATCCGTTATCCAGAAAGCTCTGAATTACACAAGTCCATCTCCCATAGACTCCATTTCAATCAAATAATGAACACTTTCTAAAAAATGGATTTCCTTTTTCTCCATTTATCCATCTTTGCAACATGTAGCCTGAATTAGCTACAAAATTAACTTAGTGATGAGCGAAAATATTTCGCCAGGTGTCACTGCGAAGAAAAAAAAAAAAAACGACTCCAAATGAGTGGGGGAAAAAAAAAAAAAAAAAAGTCGCCCATTGACTTCACTGCATTTGGAGAATTTTCCGCAAAGCTAAAAAAAGGTCAGATTCGCCCATCACTACAACCGGTTATGCACATTGGATGCTTGTTGTGAACAGACCTTGGAATCATCATCGTCGTCGTCATCATCATCATCTTCGTCCCGTTTGACCTTTGACTTTTTCTCCCTCTTTGGAGTCATCTTCTTTTTCTTCTTCTTGCCAGGGGTGTAATCACTGCCTTCACTATCAGAGCGAATAGGTCCCCCATCATTATCTCCATAATCATTACCTTCCCCTGAGCTATCATCCACATCCTAAAAAATGGGTGCAAGGAGAGCGAGAGAGAACATGAGTACAATGCAATGAATATTTCTGACCCAGCACCATCGCCGCTCAAGTTAAACAATCCCGACGTGCTACTCACTTCTTTTTTCTGTCTTTTGACTTTGGTGGATTTAGATTCTTTTGCTTTTTTGGGTTTCTTTTTCTTCTTTATCTTGGGAGTCTCCACCTCAGAAAGGTCTTCATTAAGGTCGTCATCTATATATATATAAAAAAAATGTAGTATTAGCAGCAGAGCAAGTGACAGTAGTTTTGGGTTCACTAATCCGTTATTTGTAACTACTGACCAGCACGGGGTATAAAAAAAATTAAATAAATCTGAGATAGCGGTACAGATTGGTGGATTAACTACACTCTTGATTGTTTCGTAAGATATCGAGTCGAGTATTGACCCATAAAGGAGTTTGTTTCAGTTTAATTGGGTTCAGATTGTTCCCCATGAATAAAAGACATTTTTCAATAACATTTTTTAC
>CM076684.1:134418413-134655913 GCA_038501925.1 Xenopus petersii | reverse complement strand
CCATGTTATACATAGCGTGTGCTGAATGTAGGCCCTTTACATATAAAGGACTGCCAGCATAAATCATAAGTGGGGGAGGGGGGAGCTATGACGGACATGATATTCAGATATGCCAGCAGCATCCCCCCCCCTCCAACACACAATTCATGGGCACATTGTATGTATAGAGTCTGCAGTTGTTATAGCCCTATGTGCTTTATTATTCTTCCAGACTCAGATATATAAAACATTTTTACTCACTGAAAAGGGATTCATTTGCATGAATATAGAAGGTCCAAACCATAACCAGCACTTTCAAAGCAATTTAATTCTCTGTAAAGCCCCCCTTAATGAATAAAAGCCCCCCTCCCCCCTGAACAAGAGGCTACACAGAGCTATATGCACAAAGCCAGGCCTTAAAGGGACAGGAGTGTAAGATCTCAGCTTAGGCTCACAAACAATCATTTTAACAGACTAGCGCTAGCCAATACGTTCCTCCCTTTGTGACACCCAAACGTATATAAAATTGCGTCATACTGGAACCCAGAGAGCCAGTACAATGTCCACACCCCAAAGCAAAACAATGCCCAGGCTGATCCCTCACCCGCCTAAATACATCTTTACAAAAAGCACACTACACAGTATTTAGCCATAAATAAAAATGACTGACAGCCAATCAGCTGTGTGTATCATAAAGGCCACAGAGCATAGGACAAAGGGGTTCCTTATACCCACAAGACCTGAGCACAGACTCTATAAATGGGTTGTTCACCTTTAAATTAAGTTTTAGTCTGATGCAGTGAGTTATATTCTGAGGCAATTTGCAACTGCTTTTCATTTTTAATTATTTGTGTTTGTTTTATTCAGCAGCTCTCCAGTTTGTGGGTTCAGCAATCTGGTTGCTACGGTCCAAATCACCCTAGCAACCATGCATTAATTTGAATAAGAGACTGGAATATGAACAGGAGAGGCCTGAATAAAAGAGTAATAAAAAGTTGCAACAACAATACATTTGCAGCCTTACAGAGCATTTGTTTTTCAGATGGGGTCAGTGACCCCCATTTGAAAGCTGGAGAGAGTCAGAAGAAGGACATATAATGCAAAAAGTATAAAGAATAAATAATGAAGACCAATTGAAAAGTTGCTAAAAATTAAGTGAATCACCACTTTAAGACCAGTCCCAAAAAGGACATCGTTATTTTCACTACGCAGGTAAATTCAGCACTAAGCCCAGAGTCACATGACAACATAAGAGGCAGCACCAAACACTATACACAAATGGATACAGGAAATCACTATAAACACTGACAACTTTTATTTTATCAGGCACAATATACACAGGATTCCAGTCCTTTTACCTTGATGGATGCTGCTGTTGAGCATCACTTCAATTTCACCATCGCTTCCAGGCGAAGAAGGTCCCAGGCCGGAGGCCATGCCCAGGAAGGAGCAAAATGGCACCGTGGAGAGAAGAAGTAGCACAGAAAAGCAGGCGACGTTTGATGTGGGGGGCTCACTGTTTGGCACAGGACAGGGTGCTGCAAGAAAAGACAAATATGTGAGTACAAGCTCATTTAATACATGAAACCCATAGGCCATGATAACCCCACATAAGCCTGGGGCCTGGCTTTGCAGCAGGTACTGGGCCCATCCTAATGCACAGAAGCCATGCTGGCAAAGAAAATGAGCAAAGGGCTCACATAATAGAGTAGCACAAGAATGGGAAAGGGCAACGTGCCACAATAAACCAGCACAAGCTCAGTTGTAGTTGAACTACAACACTCCTCAGATGCCAAAGTATGAGTGGGTTATGAGAATGTACACCCCTGTGCTCAATAGCACCTGACAAAGGGTATCTGTAGAGCCACAATAGAACTGTGGGTAGACAGGACACACATCATAGATCTAGCTCGGCAAGCGTCAGTCTAGAACATGTACCTGTAGTGCAGGAGCATTTATATTGTACTGGGGCCTCTGTAGTCAGAACACATGGTGCAGAGACAAGAGACTGCCTGTGAGTAGATATGGCCCAGTAGTGCAGTCCAGTGACAATATAGATACAGACAGTATGGAGTGTGGCACAGGTAAGTGTCGTGGCCCAGCACAAGAGTCTATAGAACCTGTACCACTGAGGTTACACTCCACTCTGAAATATTATCAGGTTTCTTGGGTGTCTACACATTTAACAGCATTAGGCCAGAAATGAAGGGCAAGAGATTATGGTTCAGTATTAAGGATTGGGGGAGGGGGTGCCAATACAGGATATTATCAGATCGGTACTGAGAGTCTGTATCAGGCTGGAACTGAAGTTGGGGAACCCATGAGCCATTATTAGACTGGTTTTAGTTGGGGAGGGGGGCAGGAGTAAATATAAGGGCAGTACTGAGAGAAGGGGATATATGGGCCAGTATCAGGCCGGTACTGCTGGGGGAGGGGTGATGACACATGGGCTAGTGATAGGGTGGCACTGAGGGTGGGGGGGATAAATGGAGGATTTACACAAAGGTCAGTAGTGGAGCAGTTATAATGGAGGGAATGAGGCCGGACTGAGTGGGACACATGGGGGAGTATCAGGCCGGTACTGGTGGAGGGGTCCATATGGGTCAGTATCAGGCCGGTAATGAAGGGATTCACACAAAGGTCAGTAGTGGAGGGAATCAGGCCGTACTCAGTGGGACACATGGGGTCAGTATCAGGCCGGCTGAATCGAGAACCAGAACAATAGAAACGCCGGGACCGTGCGGTCTTCCGGTTGCGCTCAGTTCCAGTTCCATGAGGCAGCTGCTGGGGGTACCGGAAGTTGTGAGTGAGTAGCCGGCGAACTGCAGGACGGGCACCCCAAGTCACCCACCAACCCCATTCGGTCGCTGCGCGGAACTTACACCCCGGAATTGAGAGCCAGACCGCGCGCCCAGCGTGACAGAACCCCCAGCCGGACGGACTCACAATCTCACGAAGTTCCTCAATGGCTCCACAGCAGCCGCGTGCCTGCCAAGCCGCCTCTCACCCCCCTAAAGCCCCTCACTTACCCGCTCTACATGCGCTGCCTCCAGCCGGTGCCTCTCCCGCTCCTTTCTCCCCAACACACCGGCAGTGATGGTAAAAATCCCGCCCCTTCCCATGCCCCCGCCCCGTTTCCATAGCAACCAGCGTGTTGCCTGGGAGATGGGCGGCCCCCGACATCCCATAATAACACGAGAGAGCCTGCCATCCCATAATACTCCATCTGGCATCCCATAATAACATGAGTGAGATTGACATCCCATAATACCTCCCGGCATCCCATAATAACACCCAGGAAGCATGACATCCCATAATAACCAACTTCTGCCATCCCATAATAACCTGAGGGTGCCTGACATCCCATAATACGTCCTGCTGACATACCATAGAGACAAGAGACAGACTGACACCACATAATAGTCCCCTGGCATCCCAGAGAAAGTAACACTGCCCTTGGCATCCCATAATCAAAGCTTCCTGTCAGAGTTCCCCTCCACATTGTCAGGTGCTCCTAAATTCAGGGTTCCTGGTCCAATAAACAGCTGCTCTCACTCTCAGTGAAGTACTGATGTACCTGACTAACTACCTGCCTGGGCCCTGGAATATCTGGGGCCACACATGCTTTATATATAAATAGTACAGTATAGTAATAGTGACATTGCCCCTAAATAATATCCTGTCATCCGTGGCAGACAGTTCTATCTCCATCTGTTCCTTTTATACTTTATACTCCTTGGTACTACTACAGATACTTCTCAGTATCCCTAAGCATAAGTAACTTCTCACTTGCCTACTAAGGTACTATATATATATATATATATATATATATATATATATATATTTATATATATTCCGGTAACTTTACAACATGATCCTGTGATGCCAGAAGCAGACATCTTGGTATAACTCTCTGTATCCTTCACTCTTACTTGGCTACTAAAGTACCTCACAAATAGTCAGCAACTTTATAACAGGATCCTGTGAGGCCAGAAGCAGACATTTTGGTATAAATCTCAATATCCCTCACCTTCACTCTAACGTGCTTAACGTGGCTACTGGCTACTAAAGTACCTCATAAATAGAGTGAGTAACTTTATGACAGGATCCTGAGAGGCTATAGGCAGACATCTTGGTACTACGGTACTAGGTATACATTTTAGTATTCCTAGGCATACCTTCACTCCAACTTGGGTACTAAATTACCTCATAAATAGAGTCAGGAACTTTATAACAGGATCCTGTGAGGCGGGAAGCAGACATTTTTGGTCTAAATCTCAGTATCTCTCACCTTCACTCTAACTTGGCTACTAATGCACCTCATAAATAGAGTCAGTAACTTTATAACAGAATCCTGCACTGGGTGGGGGTGGTGGCTGGTTGGTTCCCACATCACAATGGCATCATTTTATGACAGGATCACCATGAGGCCAGAGACAGACAACTTTAGGGATACATCTCAATGTTCTAGCTTGAACTAGCTACTAACTGAGCTACTAAAATACTTTATAAATGTGCCAGTTGCTTCAGAATTAAATTCCATGATGCATATTGTTTCTGGCAGAGACAAGCAATGTATCATGGTAATTCCTTGGCCTGATTAAACACAATCATGGTTGCCATACTCCCTTATATATGTGCCATAAAGCAGTGGCTAGCACTTCTGCATTGCAGTGCTGGGGTCCTGTGTTCAAGGCACTATCTGCAAGGAGTGAGTATGTTCTCCCCGTGTCTGTCCGGCTTTCTCTGGGTACTCTGGTTCCTCCCATACTCCAAAAACATAGGCAAAGGATCCCCCCTTAGGTTGTGTCCTCCGAACACCCAATAAATACACAGAGACTTGTATGGCGGCAAAATCTGTCGAGGTCACATTCTTTATTTAACAATTTTTGGTAAAGGACTAGATACACCCTGACCCCCAGCTGTGGCTCCTACCATCAAACTAGGCCATGCTCCCCTACCGTAACAAACCAGAGAGCAGGGATCATTAGGCAAAGCTCACTCCGTGACGGCCTGTAGCCCATCCCCCTGCTCCCAATCATGTGCATTGATGGCTCTAACCCAGCCTCTCGCATGACTCAGACAAGTCTGATACACACTAGTGACTCCACAAGGGTAGGCCTGCACTGTAAACCGTCTTTTTTGTTCCTGGAGCCGCACTGATGCACCATTGACCAAAGATTTGGAGCGGCAGCTGTATCAGGGTAGTATTGTTGACCAACACAGATCATGAGGGCAAAAACTCTGGTGCCTGAAGCCAATTAGCACTAAGGTTGCCACCTTTTCTGGAAAAAAATACCTGCCTTCCTATATTCTTGCTGTTTTTGTCCTATTAATAACATTGGCATCAAGCATAATTTTTACCAGCCAGGTAAAATACCGGCCAGGTGGCAACCCTAATTAGCACCGCAAGAGAAAAATTCCTTCCTGACCCCTTCAAGGCAATTGGTTGCAAGAACCCTGGAGCACTTTCTTATGGATCCTTCTCCACCTAGGGAGGGAGGGTGGGAAACAAAAGTAAATATGCCTTACCCTGGCTTGCTGCCTCCTTAAGTACCCATTCACCTGAAAACCTTCCCCCCTTCGTTTTCTTCCGCCCCGCCCCCTTTTTTCCCTGCCACTAGGTAGCCTACCTTTTGTCCCATTGTTATGGATGGGGGGGGGAGCAGCCAGACCTGGGAGCACTTCTAAGGGGGAAGGGTTGGCCCTGCCTATACTCATCTCGGCCCTACACGGGCCTCATTCCCTTTACAGGCAGGTTCATTGGCTTCTGACTATATTGACCCTGGTGTGGGAATGTGGTGGGGGCCTTAGAATGTAAGCTCCTCTGGGGCAGGGGCTAATGTGAATGATGTATAATCTTTGTAAAGAGCTTTGGGAATGTTTCACTCCTATACACATAATAGGAAATAAAAACATAAAAAGATCCCATAATATTTAATGGAGATGCCCAACAGCGTCAGGTATATCTCATACTGTAACTCGGTGCCTCCTGGTCTTAGTGGCTACACACCTGCTCCCTCCACTCCCAATAGAATACCTGTATCTTCATTGCTGGATCAATGGCAGTGTGTGTATCCATTGGTATAACTATAACATTCAGCCTATGGGATGATTCCCTGTTTAGCTACAGAAGCAGATGGGATAGGGGACACTAAATGCTGCTCCACCACCAGATAATGTTATGTTCCTCTTCTGATTCAGTTCCACCAGCAGGCTCAGTTATACAGGGAACTCTGAGTATCACTCATGTATTATAAGGGATAATGTACCCCCTACTGTAAATGATAAGGATATTAGAGGTCACTGAGGGGTTGTTCTGTGACCATATAAAGGCACAAGGCTGCAGGCTGAGTTATACAGGGAACTCTGAGTATCACTCATGTATTATAAGGGATAATGTATCCCCTACTGTAAATGATAAGGATATTAGAAGTCACTGAGGGGTTGTTCTGTGACCATATAAAGGCACAAGGCTGCAGGCTGAGTTATACAGGGAACTCTGAGTATCACTCATGTATTATAGGGGATAATGTACCCCCTACTGTAAATGATAAGGATATTAGAAGTCACTGAGGGGTTGTTCTGTGACCATATAAAGGCACAAGGCTGCAGGCTGAGTTATACAGGGAACTCTGAGTATCACTCATGTATTATAAGGGATAATGTACCCCCTACTGTAAATGATAAGGATATTAGAAGTCACTGAGGGGTTGTTCTGTGACCATATAAAGGCACAAGGCTGCAGGCTGAGTTATACAGGGAACTCTGAGTATCACTCATGTATTATAGGGGATAATTTACTCCCTACTGTAAATAATAAGGATATTAGAAGTCACTGAGGGGTTGTTCTGTGACCATATTAAGGCACACGGCTGCAGGCTGAGTTATACAGGGAACTCCGAGTATCACTCATATATGATAAGGGATAATGTACCCCCTACTGTAAATTATAAGGATATTAGAAGTCACAGACCATATAAAGGCACAAGGCTGCAGGTTGAGCTATACAGGGAACAACTCCGAGTATCACTCATGTATTATAAGCGTTAGATCTACCAGTGGCCCCTGTAACATAGTATGCATAACAGTCTCTGGGAAGGGAGTGTGACTGTGGATAGCAGGTATAGTAGGGAGAGATGGTGCCTATAGTAACAGTGGGATAATAGTCTCCAGGAAGGGACTGTGATTGTGGGATAGCAGGTATAGTAGGGAGAGATGGTGCCTATAGTAACAGTGGGATAATAGTCTCTGGGAAGGGAGTGTGACTGTGGGATAGCAGGTATAGTAGGGAGAGATGGTGCCTATAGTAACAGTGGATAATAGTCTCTGGGAAGGGAGTGTGACTGTGGGATAGCAGGTATAGTAGGGAGAGATGGTGCCTATAGTAACAGTGGGATAATAGTCTCTGGGAAGGGAGTGTGACTGTGGGATAGCAGGTATAGTAGGGAGAGATGGTGCCTATAGTAACAGTGGGATAATAGTCTCTGGGAAGGGAGTGTGACTGTGGGATAGCAGGTATAGTAGGAAGAGATGGTGCCTATAGTAACAGTGGATAATAGTCTCTGGGAAGGGAGTGTGACTGTGGGATAGCAGGTATAGTAGGGAGAGATGGTGCCTATAGTAACAGTGGATAATAGTCTCTGGGAAGGGAGTGTGGCTGTGGGATAGCAAAAATAGTAGTGCTAGTAATGTAATTGTACTGTTACTATTGGTACTGCTGTGCTATTATCACCGCTAGTAGTGTAGGCAAAGTTAGTTAGAGAATAATGAAGGTGCAGGGAGGCTTTCTGGATCTAAAAAGCGATTAAATGCCAGATAAGTGTAGGGGACAGGAAAGAGTAAGTTTTCCTTTTTGGGTAAAGTGTAAACTATTCTGTGTTGGAGAAATGTGTTTATATTGTCCTAGGATTATTATGGGTAATACTTGGTATAAAAGTGGAGCAGTAGAAAAGTTCTTCATTATTGGACATCACTGTAGGGAAAGGGTAGATGCTGCTGGAGATCTGGAGGCAGGAGGTATCAGTTAACGGAGGAGCTGGGACCATGAAATATAAAGGGCATCATACTAGACTAGAGGATGGGGAAGGGCTTTTAGTTAATGGCAGGTAGCTCCTGTACAAGGGTAGTTCTCAAGGTGAAACCAGCTAGACTGTAGGGACTCCGGGGTTGGCACCTTTAAGTTAACTTTTAGTATTGGCAACTGGTTTTCATTTTTTATTATCTGTGGTTTTGGAGTTATTTAGCTGTTTATTCAGCAGATCTCCAGTTTGCAGTCTCAGCAATGTGGTTGCTAGGGTCCAAATTCCCATAGCAACCATGCATTGATTTGAGTAAGAGACTGGAATATGAATATGAGATGGAAATTTGTAGCATTACAGAGCATTTGTTTTTTAGATTTTTAGATGGGGTTAGTGAACCTGATTTGAAAGCTGGAAAGTGTCAGAAGATGAATGCAAATAATTCAAAAACTATAAAAAATAAATAAAGAAGACCAATTGAAAAGTTGCTTAGCTATTCTATAACATACTAAAAGGTAACTTAAAGGTGAACCACCTCTTTAAGACTGGGTACCTGTGAACTCAACAGGGATAATGATCAATCCAGTTAGATGCATAGAGCACAGAAGCCAGTAACGGAACTAGGTGGGAGCAGACCCTGGTGCGGGCCATGCAGCCGCCCCCCCCCCTCGTCCATGCAAATTTACTTTGCGGCTGCAGCCGACTCCAGCCAGCTGCAGCGCGTGTGACCTGCCGGGGGGGCCCTGCGGGGGTGCGGGCCCTGGCCCAGTTGCACCCCCTGCTCCACCGGTAGTTACGCCACTGACAGAAGTCAATGTGTTCTACAGCATGTAGAGCCACTCACAACATGGATTTCATATGTGATTGTATGCATACCATTATCGTCCCTTTTATATAAGTATAATACAATGTTAGGCTGATGGTGCAATATGAGATTTTAAAACTGTTTATTGATTGCAGAAACTTCAGCCTACTTTCTATTGTATTTATAATACCCGAGTGCCATCTGGTGCTTACTATCTGAACTACAACAGCACCAATTGAAAAAATTAATTTACAGTGTGTCCCAGATCACTGTGTATCATTTGTTTCCTCTCAGTCCACAATTGTTTGTGTACAAACAATCAGGGGCACCATTAGAAATCACCCCCCGCCCCCGTACAAGTTAAAAAGAAACATTGGGGCCCCAGAGAATATTTTTTTTTAAAAAAAACATTGGTGACAGGAGCCTATAGAGTTTTAAAATAATACATTGGTGGCTAGGGGTTTAATAAAATAAAATAAAAACACATTGGTGTTCAGTAGAACTGAACTTGTGGCTTCAGGACTTCAACCTCGGTTCCTTTCATTGCTTCTGGTCTTTTCACGGCTTCGGGACTTCAACTTCTGCTCCTTTTGTGGCTTTGGGTCTTTTTATGGCTTTGGGACTTCAGCTTTGGCTCCTTTCGTGGCTTTGGGTGTATTCACAGCTTCAGGACTTCAACTTCGGCTCCTTTTGTGGCTTTGGGTCTTTTCACGGCTTTGGGACTTCAACTTTGGCTCCTTTCGTGGCTTTGGGTCTATTCGCAGCTTCGGGACTTCAAATTTGGCTCCTTTTGTGGCTTTGGGTCTTTTCACGGCTTTGGGACTTCAACGTTGGCTCCTTTAGTGGCTTTGGGTCTTTTCATGGCTTTGGGACTTCAGCTTCGGCTCCTTTCGTGGCTTCTGGTCTTTTCACGGCTTTGGGACTTCAACTTCGTCTCCTTTTGTGGCTTTGGGTCTTTTCAAGGCTTTGGGACTTCAACTTTGGCTCCTTTAGTGGCTTTGGCTCTTTTCACGGCTTTGGGACTTCAACTTCGGCTCCTTTCGTGGCTTTGGGTCTTTTTGCGGCTTCGGGACTTCAAATTTGGCTCCTTTTGTGGCTTTGGGTGTATTCACAGCTTCAGGACTTCAACTTCGGCTCCTTTTGTGGCTTTGGGTCTTTTCACAGCTTTGGGAATTCAACTTCGGCTCCTTTTGTGGCTTTTGGTCTTTTCACGGCTTTGGGACTTCAAATTTGGCTCCTTTAGTGGCTTTGGGTCTTTTCACGGCTTTGGGACTTCAAATTTGGCTCCTTTTGTGGCATTTAGGACTTCGGCTCTTCGAGACTTTTGTTCTTCGGTGGGTTTGGCTCAGCTTCGGCGCTGTGAAGGGGGGCCCGGCTATTTTGAAAAGCGCAGCACAGCCTGGCCCCCGTTTAGGCTCTGGCATGGTACAACACTAGCCTCTGTGCCCCCCTAATAGCGGCCCTGATAACAATTACCAGTTGAAAGGCAACATTAACATTATCATTTGAACGCTATATCCTGTGTCATGTGATTGTTTGAGCTTAGCCTCCTCTACTCCTACAGAATGAGTCCTTTACATCTGTTGTCTATTGTAAATACTGTACAGCGGAAAATTCTAAATTTCTAAATTTAAGTAGATTCTAATGGAGCCCCACCTTAAACTGCATCTGTTTACTAGCGATATACTAATTTTTTTTTTTTTAAAGGTAATGCTTTATTTTGTTTTCGTGAACAATAAACATTAACAAGACAATAAACAACTTAAATCGAATCAAAACGTGTGCCACTGGTTTTGACTGAGCTCATTTCAGAAACTTGTCACAATATTCACAGGTTGACAACTCCGTAAGGAGCATTTTGAATGCAGAAGAAATACATTATTCATTAGCCATGTCATTCCTTGGTTATGTGCTGGGTCCTGATTCCCACCAGGGACTCCATACCTTATCAGATTTTTGGGCGGTGCCTCTAGCTTCATATGTGAGCTTAAGCATAATTATTACGGAGTTCACTAGGTTAATCCAGGAGTCTTTTATGGGAGGGGTGGGCCCAGGTGGTCCCTTATAATTATACCTTTTTTGGCATAGAACAATAGGGCACGGAACCTCAGCCTTGTGTGGGCAGTAGGCACTGGGAGGCACATTTATCAAGGGTCGAATTTCTAATTCATGTCAGTCTTTTTAAAACTCCCGTAAACTCGAAATTCGACCAATTGAATTTTCTCAGCTCGGACTAATTGTATTGACCCGAAAACTGAAATCGAATTTGATTCGAATTAGAAAAACTCGAATCGAATTTGATTCGAATTAGATAAACTCGAATCGAATTCGATTCGAATTAGATAAACTCGAATCAAATTCGATTTGAATTAGAAAATCTCGAATCGAATTAAAATCAATTGTCTGGAAAGCTGCAAACATCATCATAATGATCCCATTGACTTATACAGCAATTCGGCAGGTTTAAGGTGGAGAATAGTCGAATTAGAGCATGGTAAATCTCGAAATTCGAATTAAAACTCGAATTGAGTTTGGATAATTCACAATTCTAATTTGAGAGTTTTTTTTAAATTTCTAATTCGAATTTTCACTCGACCCTTAATAAATCTGCCCCTAATTCAACCAATCAAAATTTATTTTAAAAAATCTAATTTTCAAAACTTCGGTGAATAGGATCGACCTGAAAAAAAACTTGAATGTCAGGAAGGCTGCAAACTTTACCAAAATGATCCCTGGACGTCTCCCATTGACTTGTACAGCAATTTGGCAGCTTTTAGGTGGCAAATAGTCAAATATGAGTTCTTAAAGTACCAGTGTATGATAAATCTAGAAAATCAAATTCAAATTTTTTTAAAAAACTCAAATCAAATTTTAATAAATCCCTAGTCGAATTTGTCAGTTTTTGCCATTAAAAAATTTGATTTTCAAATTCGAACTTTGACTTCGACCCTTGATAAATCTGCCCATAAGTGTTCGACTACCCCCAATAGACACACTTTAGAGGAAAGCGCCAGTGGAATGTTAAAGGAGAAGGAAAGGTTAAAACTAAGTAAGCCTTATCAGAAAGTTCCATCTAAATATACCAGTAAACCCCCAAAGTAATGCTGCTCTGAGTCCCCTGTCAAAAGAAACACTGCATTTCTTTCCTTCTATCGTGTACTCATGGGCTTTTGTATCAGACTTCCTGCCTTCAGCTTAAACCTCATTGCCCTGGGCAAGAGCATGCTCAGTTTGCTCCTCTCCCCAACCCCTCTCTTTTCTACTGTAATCTGAGCCCAGAGCAGGGAGAGACTCAGGCAGGAAGTGATGTCACACCATGTTAATACTGCAGCTCCTATTCTAAACAAACAGAGAGTTTCTAGAGCTTTTTACTCAGGTATGGTAAAACATTCTACAGAATAAATATAGCATTCTAGCTTGCACTGTTGCAGCTAATCTATTGGCAATAAAATGCCTCCGTAGCTTTCCTTCTCCTTTAAGGGTAGTTGCCAAGGAAGCCATTATCGGGGACCAAAAGGTGCTTATTAACTGGGCAGGCCCAGATCATGTGTATAAAGTTGGTCTCTGGGGTTCTACACTGTGGACAGTTATCATAATCTCTCAGTGATATTATGCTATATTATACATGGTCTCTGTGGCCTCATCAGGGTGGTACCACCAGTGCAGGTAGTATATTTGGGCGGACAGGTAGTAGAGTTGAAAGTTGAGTAAGACTAGGCCTCCATATTCTTTGTCAGCCGTCATCTTCTCTCAGGCAATTCTCTGCACTTTACTGTTCCATATAAAGGGGAGGATTTTTTTAAATGTAGACGTAGGGATATGGGTTGGCGCATTGTGTAGGTGGTATAAAAATTTAGGGAGATAAACCATCTTAATGAGCCACTTTCCTCTTCCTTAGTATTAGCTTTGATAAATCTAAGTTAAGCCACATAGACCTAAATAGCAGGGAAAGTCAGTTGCCCAGGCTGTGCCTTACAACCCAGTAGGTGAGCTTTAGCCTATAGGTTATTCCAAAACTGTTTCCTTCCCAGGAATCTCTCTGCTTTGCATGAAAATGACAAAAGAGACCATCACTCAAAATGCTTTCATGCGCAATGAGGCAAAAAAGTGCACTCCGATACACGACTGCATTGAAAAACGTTATTAAAGTCGAACCAAATCTGTGAGACACCATTAAACACAGGGATGATTTTGACCAAGTCACTCCCTGTTAGTGATAAGAGTTCTCTCGTTTTGTTCCATGGAATGCTACAGAATATCGATTGAAAACACTGAACAACATATTATCCCAAGGATAAACTCTCCTGCACTACCCATTCCATCCCCTAGGGGGGGGGGGTTTGAACCCTACATGCTGCTGCCATCTTGCCCTACTGTTCTTACTATCCTAGTCTTCTCAGCTCCAACTACTGATCAGTGTGTGTCCATGAGCAGTGTCTATAGATTTATACAGACAGTATCTGATGCTTATTGCCATATTTCTTCCCTGTGTTCCAAACATTTTTTTGCAATATCCCATAGAGACTGCTTCAGACCTCTGGCTGCCACTGATCTTCTTCAAAAACATGAACTAGCCTGTGCCACTTTTCTTCTGGTGTCCCAGCATCCTCTGCATTGCCACGGGCAAGCTCGCGTGTGATACAGAAATTCTTTGACTTGTGTATTGTGCATGAACAAGTGCAGAAAATGCTGGGGCACAACAAAAGTATAGTGGTATGACTGCGAGAATAAAAGTTAGACAGGCCTGGGTCTGAAGCAGGGCCGGAACTAGGGGTAGGCGGGGGCGCAATAATTGGGAGGCGCACTTAGGAGAAAAAAATTGTATCTTTATTTTTATATTACTTTTTTTCTTTTTTTGCCCATTAGCCAACCACCTTAGCGCTGTCAGTTTTGAATCTCTGTGCTCCCTCTTCACCCCTCCTTTTGGATTGTACCTTTCTTTGTGAAGTAACCAACCAAAATTACTGGGTGGGTGCTCAACAACTTGATACCCCCCCAATAATTTTACCTTTCCTTGCCCTTTACGGAACCCACATGCTTTTACTACTGATATGCTTTTAAATTAGTCTTTGCAAGTGAAGCAGTCAATTTCTTTTTTTTTTAATTTTTTTACCTTCTTGATTGCTTTACAACACTTTTAGCACTTATAGATCCCCAGGGTCAGACTGGGCTGGCAGGACACCGGGAAAAAAACCCGATGGGCTCCGGCCCTCTTGGGCCCCTGCAAGCCCAGGCCTGCTCCCCCGGCTGCCCCATAAGGACATGGGTGAGTGCAGTGCGTCTTTTGTGCATGCTCATCGCATGCGCCGTGAGTATTAAAGTTGAGAGGGAGCCCTCATGGACTGTTTTGCAGCCCCGATGGGCCCCTAAAGCTCCAATCTGACCTTTAGGTCCTAAATCATACATCTGTCCCACCTGCTTTGTAGCTTTTTTTTCTACTGGTTTCCCCTTCCTTACTGTTAACTTCCATACATCTAACTGTTTACCTTTAAAGGAGAAGGAAATAAGCTTTATCAGAAAGGTCTATATAAATACACCAGTAAACCCTCAAAGTAATGCTGCTCTGAGTCCTCTGTCAAACAAAACACAGCATTTGTTTCCTTCTATTGGGCTTCTGTATCAGACTTCCTGTTTTCAGTATAAGCTCCAGGGCTAGGGCTTGAGCATGCTCAGTTTGCTCCTCTCTCTGCTGTAATCTGAGCCCAGAGCTGTAAGCAGGGAGAGACTCAGGCAGGAAGTGATGTCACACCAAGCTAATATGGCAGCTGCTATCCTAAACAAGCAGACATTATCTACAGCTGTTTACTCAGGTATTGAAAAGCTTTCTAAAGAATAAAAATTGTGTTCTAGCTAGCACTATTGTGGCTAATCTATCAGCAATAAACTGTCTTGGTTTCCATCTCCTTTAAATTAACTTTTAACGCTAATGAATGTGTGGCCTTTTAACTGTGGGTGGGATCTGGGGCCAGGCTGGGGACCAGAAAATGTGGTTGTACAGGGCCCCGTGACTTCTGATGGCAACAATGAGTAAAGGAATACAATAGAGGATCATGATTGTACTTATATGAGTTAAAACATAGAATATGTGATGTGTTAAGGTTGGGCACACACTGCACTCACTCTGCCATCACTCAACTCAGGCCAATTAGTAGTACCTTGTGCTCCTGGCAGTATATATATATATATATATATATATATATATATATATATATATGTAACACCTATTTGGGCTGCACAGCACACAAATAGTTAAACTGTCCAGCTAGCAGTAGAAGCATGGGTTACATGCGACTTCACACAACAGGGTCAGGGCCTTCGCCATGTGGAAGTGTTCCCTCTATGGTGTAGTGCAACTACATCCCCCAGGCTACTGTGCATACAACAAACAAATTGGGCGCCAGGAGGTTCTTGCAGTAAAACAGAAACGGTTTATTTAACTATGCACGAGGCAAGTGACCACAGGTTTAGTACTCACGCAGGAGCTGAGGCAATAGCACATTACTCACACAGAGCTGCAGGCATTAGGCATTTCTCATAGAGGAAAGGTCTCCATTAGGCATTTGCAGTATTACACACATTCCCACCTGGAAGTTGTCAGGCAAGCAGCTTCTACCCTACAGTCCCTCTTCACTGAGGTCCCTGACTGGAGGCAACACATAAAGCCTCTGGGAAGCTACTCCCTTACTGCAAATCCTCGTTGGAGCTTCAGCTGCTCTTTCTCTCTCACCTCTCTGCCTTTCTCTCCTAGAGAGACTATGACAAGTCTGCCCTAGTGTAACTATTCCTCATTCACGGGGTTACCTGGTCCCCGACTTCTTCTTCCAAAGCACATGGGCCTTTCTGGGCCTAGCTGTGCTCAGGCTCCCCTGAGCACACCCAGCTGGATCACCATCCACAGGCCAAAGAGGAAGTGGCCACTCCCTACACACACTATATAGCAGTGTAGCAGGGGAGTGTCATTCTCTCCTGGCAGATCACTCCAAGAAAAAAAGGTGGGGGCCTTAAAGCTGCAGGGCAGATTAACCCATACCCATGGGGCCCCTACATACACCCGGGGGAAAAACCCATTTCGTCCCGACAATGGTTTAAACATCCCCAACATATATCAACTTACAGTACCATCACATCCACTTCTGGTATCCTCTCCTTAGGCATACCTGGTAACAATGGTCACTGTAAAGGAAACACAGCATGCACAATACTGTATCAAACATTTTCAATTGCATAATAAACAGTTGCAGTTGGTCAACTTTATTACACATCTGCAAAAATACTTCTCCCCCTCCCAAGGGTCCACACAGGCCAGTCCTTGGGTGCAGAAACACTACTCAGCGAGTAGGTGAAGGCAGAAGAGTTGTGGTGGGGATCAATAGTCCTGAATTAGAACCCACTTAGTCCAGCAGTCCTTTCAGCCACAAAAAAACAAGCAAGCAGCACTCTAGGCATCTCATTCTGCAGGAGTCCATAGAAGAGCTGTAGCAATCAGAAGAATCCATCCTCCAGGTCCTTCTCTCACATCAGGGGGCACAAATGAGCAGGGAGTGGTCCCAGCAGAGACATCCATCTTCCTCCCATCCATTCCAACCGACATCCGCAGGCCTTCGTGAAATTCGGGGCGAACCTCCAAGCCCGAACCCACGGCCAAATACTTCGAAGGAAATTCGTACGATTCGAAGTATTCGTACGTTCCGTTTATCCACTTCGAAAAATTCGTACGATCCATTCGTACGCTCCGACAAATTCGTACATCCATTCGTACGATTCGAACAAAACAATGCACAGCCTGGTTTTAGGGAATCGAGCCCCACGTTGGGCACGCCAAATGTAACACCTATTTGGGCCGCACAGCACACAAATAGTTAAACTGTCCAGCTAGCAGTAGAAACATGGGTTACATGCGACTTCACACAACAGGGTCAGGGCCTTCGCCATGTGGAAGTGTTCCCTCTATGGTGTAGTGCAACTACATCCCCCAGGCTACTGTGCATACAACAAACAAATTGGGCGCCAGGAGGTTCTTGCAGTAAAACAGAAACGGTTTATTTAACTATGCACGAGGCAAGTGACCACAGGTTTAGTACTCACGCAGGAGCTGAGGCAATAGCACATTACTCACACAGAGCTGCAGGCATTAGGCATTTCTCATAGAGGAAAGGTCTCCATTAGGCATTTGCAGTATTACACACATTCCCACCTGGAAGTTGTCAGGCAAGCAGCTTCTACCCTACAGTCCCTCTTCACTGAGGTCCCTGACTGGAGGCAACACATAAAGCCTCTGGGAAGCTACTCCCTTACTGCAAATCCTCGTTGGAGCTTCAGCTGCTCTTTCTCTCTCACCTCTCTGCCTTTCTCTCCTAGAGAGACTATGACAAGTCTGCCCTAGTGTAACTATTCCTCATTCACGGGGTTACCTGGTCCCCGACTTCTTCTTCCAAAGCACATGGGCCTTTCTGGGCCTAGCTGTGCTCAGGCTCCCCTGAGCACACCCAGCTGGATCACCATCCACAGGCCAAAGAGGAAGTGGCCACTCCCTACACACACTATATAGCAGTGTAGCAGGGGAGTGTCATTCTCTCCTGGCAGATCACTCCAAGAAAAAAAGGTGGGGGCCTTAAAGCTGCAGGGCAGATTAGCCCATACCCATGGGGCCCCTACATATATATATACTGTATACCTCTGCTAACAGGCAATGAACTGTTCATAATACCAGGAACTTGGGAACAAAGTGATGCAATAACATAAAATACAAAAAAATATATTTATAATACATTAGTGGAATTAAAGTGTCAAAAGCAACGGCACCCTTGATAGAGGTTTGGATATAAACAATACATATCACATGGCGACAGCAGCAGTTATTAAATGCACAGATATTTAAGGAAGTGCTATATATCTTATTCTGCCTATACATACATGTCAGTTATAGTGGCTAGGAGTTTATACCATAAACAATGTGCGTGCGGGGCAGGCTGAGGGGAATCTTCACCCTGCTCTTCCTGCTGTGCCTCATTATACTGATTTATGATGGGCTGATGGAGAGTACTGTAGAACAAAATGGCTTCCTCCTGTCTGTTGAGAAATGCTGCACAGCGGGTCACTTCCTTTAGTGCTTGTTGGTCCAGGAAGTGGTCCTGGAAAGCCACAGGTTTCAGATCCCCTGCTCTGACTGGCAATTATCCTACACTAACACACACAAACCAGTCCTGGTGCTGGTGGCAGTTAAAAGGATTTCAGCACATTTTGGATCTTCTGTCATTGTGGTTGGGACATAAAAAAAACCTGCTCCTGTACAACTTAAAGGGGTTGTTCACCTTTAAATTAACTGTTAGTATGATGTAGAGAGTGATATTCTGAGACAATTTGCAATTGGTTTTCATTTTTTATTATTTGTGGTTTTTGAGTTAGTTAGCTTTTTATTCAGCAGCTCTCCAGTTTGCCATTTCAGCAATCTGGTTGCTAGGGTCCAAATGATTTGAATAAGACACTGGAATAGGCCTGAATAGAAAGATGAGTAATAAAAAGCAGCAATTACTATACATTTGTAGCCTTACAAGGCATTTGTAATTGTGAGAGCAATTAATTAAAAAAACTATAAAAAAAAAATAAACAATGAATACTGATTGAAAAATTGCTTAGAATTAGCCATTCTATAACATATGAAAAGTTACCTTAAAGGTGAATCATCTGTTTAAAGGAAAAGTAAGGTCAAAAAATGAAATGTTTGTAAGTAATGAATAAATAATGTAGTGTTGCCCTGCACTGGTAAAACTGGTGTGTTTGCTTCAGAAAGATTATTATAGTTATATATAAACAAGCTACTGTGTAGTCGTGGGGGCAGCCATTCAAGCACAAGACAAATAGTAGATACCAGATAAGCTCTGTAGAATCCCATTGTATACTACAGAACATATCTTTTATCTGCTGTGTAACCTGTGCCTTTTCTCCCTTTTCAGCTTTGAATGGTTGCCCCCACAGCTACACAGCAGCTTGTTGATATATATATATAAACAATGACTAGTGATGTCATCAGTTATAAACGGTGAGTAGTGATGTCATTTTTGTCACATGACTTAATAAATAACGTACCCCTTGTTGGACAATATGAGGATATTAGAAGAATCTTGGAGTTCCATGACCTGTATATATCTTTACTTCTCCTTTAAACATGAGCTATTGATAATTTGTACTTTAAATTCACATGACGTTATGTGTCTGGGTTCGGAGCGCCTCAAAATTAGGAAATCCCATTCCTGTTCCTAAGAAAAGACCATTGTTTTTATTATTGGTTTACAAAACAGATAAGTGCAGCTGTCTGAGGCAGAGTTTCATTTCTTCAAATCAAGTGTGGGAGGAGGAGAAGGTATTTAGTCAGAGTTTCCCTCCCAGTGAAATTCCCCAGTATGGCGAACCCCCCTCTCATTCAAGCAGACTGTAACGCTGAGGGGGAGGTGGGACCAAACAGAAGTAATTCAGGGTAACGTAATACAGAGTGAACAAAAAACCTTAATGGGGTGGTTCACCTTCACGTTAACTTTTAGTATGTTATAGTAGGACTAATTCTTAGCAACTTTTTAATTGGTCTTCATTATTTTATTTTTTTTATAGTTTTTTAATCATTTGCCTTTTTCTTCTGACTCTTCCCAGCTTTCAAATGGGGGTCACTGACCCCCATCTAAAAACAAACGCTCTGTAAGACTACAAACTTTATTGTTATTGACCCTTTTTATCACTCATCTTTCTATTCAGGCCTCTCTTATTCATATTTCAGTCTCTTGTTCAAATCAATGCATGGTTGCTAGGGGAATTTGGATCCCTAGCAACCAGATTGCTGAGTTTGCAAACTGGAGAGTTGCTGAATAAAAAAGCTAATTAAGTCAAAAATCACAAATAATAAAAAAATGAAAACCAATTGCAAATTATCTCAGAATATCACTCTCTACATCATACTAAATGTTAACTCAAAGGTGAACAACCCCTTTAAAGGAAAAGGAAAGTCATACCCCATACCTCACAACTGTCCCGTTTTTAGAGGGACAGTCCCTTTATTGACAGCTCAACCTGCAGTCCTTCATTTGTACTGGAAAGTCCAGTTTTTCTCTGCACTGAGCAGCCAGAAAAAAGAAACAATGTTTCTAACTTAATTGGCTTTTAGCAGAGAGACCAGAACAGCCACAGCTGCTTATAAGATACTTTTGTAACAATATCAAGATAAGGAAATAAGTAATTGTAACAATATATGATAACAGGTCCCTTGGGAGAAGTTAGACTCGCAGCTTAAAGGGCAATTCACCTTCATTAGCAAAACTGTAATAACACAGAAATATGTTCAAATGTTCATAACCTGCCAAATTTTGTAAAATGAACATGGTAATTAGCGGGCCTGGCCAAAAAAAATCCCGGCACCACGCTTTTTTGTCCCTCTTTTTATTCCCAAAATGTTGGGATGTATGATATTCCACTTGGGTGCAATCATCTTCCTTCTTCTTCTTTCTTCTCGCGGCTGCGAATGCGCATTCAAGCAAAATGCCAAAATTTTACGAAAACTTTGTCTATTTCATTCTACTGTGCATGCGTCTGCCCTGGGGAAATTTTAAGAAAGAGGCAGAGGAAGATCGCTCCGTGGGGCTCGCTGGAAGAACCCCCAGACCAGTTTTCTGCTGATGGAGCACCGGCCCCGGGTTTCAGGTAAGTAAATATAATCATTTGGGGGTGCCTAATAGTGATTTGCAGGCCAGCCTGTTACACATGGGACCCATGGGTTTGGGCCGACCTCGCTCTTCTCCTGCTCTCCCCGCCAGCCACCTTCAAATATTGGCTTCCGACTTCCAGGTTCTTTTTTTTATAGCCGATGCATCTGCTCACCCTGGAGGTCAAGCTCAGGCAGGCATGGGTGGAGCGAGCTTGGGTGGCGGGCATTTGCAGGTCGAAGGAAATCCCGACCCGCACATCAGTAGTGCCTAACATTTGGCACCCCCCCCAAGTGGGATATGACTTTCCTTCTCCTTTAAACCCACCCACGTGCAGTATCCCATTAAGGCAGAGGTTCCCATACTAAGGAGGTGTCCCCCTGGAGGATGAAGATTCCATTAGGGAAATATTTATTATCCTAGGTGCCAGCCTGAATATCATTAGAGATGTAACTACAGCAGGAACACTGCGTTGGACCCTTTTTAAGAACCAGAGGGACACAATTGATATTTGCTCATCTCCTTGCAAATCTCCTTGCACAATTCCTTAATTAATGATTAATCAATTTCCCGGCTATAAGAGGCCTTTCTATGTGTGTATAGTATATAATTATAACCCCAAAGATCCTAAGTTTCCAGGTCCCTATTTGATCTCATTGTTACCAAATCTAGATTAAAAGACCTTGGCACAAGGTTAGAAATGTTATAATCCCAAATATAAAAATATAAAGAAGGCCCAACATACATGGACAGATTATAATAAATGGCGAACAGGATGGGGGAGGTATCATTAATTAAGGGACATTGCCAAACCAATATTATCATTTGCTATAAATTATCATTGGATAGGAAAGTGTAACGAGTATTTACCGTCAGTATCATGAGTAATGTCAGTATTAAAGTGATACTGGGCCTCTGCTACCACAAACTGCTTGTAACCTGCTCCCACACACCTCTGTGCCCTCATAAAAATCAAAAGTTGGTGTGTTGAATTATCTAATTATCTTTAATAAATAGTATGGTATGTGCCCATGGTTTAGTGTGTGCCCAGCAAGGTGCATCTCTGCATATATTCATTTATTATCTATTAATGGAGCGGACACTTAGGTTGTCATCTCCGTAGGGAATATACGCCATTGCTATCTATTGTTGTCCTTCTAAAGTCCTAGAGATATCTATGGGTATATGTTTATTATATAAACAACTAAAAAGATGTACATATGGGATGACGTGTGGATCTTTTGGAAAGTCTCTGGTCAGCTGTCAAATACACTTCCAGGTTCAAGGTTCTGACTGTACTTCCTGGGTTGCTCTTTTCCGCAACAGGACTTTGTGGGGCTTGAACAGAACTGAAAGTGATAATTGGGCTTTTTGGGGGAAGATGTGTAATGAGCCCTCTGGTGCCCAAAGATTTATTAGACTAAGTTCCAAAGCCCTGTCTGGCCATGGGAAAGAAAGCAGCCCAGGAGCAGGATGTACAAAGAACCAGAGCTCTGTACCAGTATAGAATACGTAGATTGGATGTATTTACTCGGTTGAAGCCAGAGGGCTTATTTAAGTGCAAGTGGATTTATCCAGTAAAAACTTGATATTTAGTAAAAAGTAGTAACATTTCAACCATAAAAACGGAGATGCCGAACTAAACAAACTGAACAGTCATGGACAGCAAGTTATTGCCACTCTAACAGCCCTCATATCTCTGGCAGTTTGCGAGGTACCTACTAACATGACATGGTTATTGAAATGCAGTATCATTATTATGATTATTATAATCAGTGGAGCTGTAGGCATCTCCAAGCACCAGCTACTGCAGTCCCAAATAGAAACTGACCTGACAACCATTCATATTAAGGGTCATCCAATGATTTGGGCCATGGCAGTAGATGCCCTGCTGGGCCTGTGGCTTCTTTCTATAATAAAACGTTCTGCCAGGCCACAACCAGTGTAAATTGAAGAGCACCAAATAACATTCCTTGGAGGTTGTGCTTCCACAGTTCTGCCCTCAACATACTCAGATCTCAGATTCCTCGATCAGTTTTTTCCCCACTTTAGCATTGGTCTCATTTGTTTTTAGCTTAGAGTCTTCTGTGGCCCTTGAGATAGTTCTGGGACTTGGCTTTATAGAAGAGTCATTGCTGGAAGTCCATTTAGTCTCTTGACTGGCGATGAGTTTCGGCTTCTTTTGGCCACTCATCCTGCTCAGAGTCCTTCGGAAGCCCTCAGTGCTAAAGTAATAAATCAAGGGGTCCAGGGCACAGTTAGTGCTGGCAAAAAGCACAGTCACTGAAATAATTTTTTTCAAGGTTGGTTTTATATTCCATGTATCTTCCACAAGTTTGGCCCTTAGAAGTCCATAGCCCACAAGTGTTGTGTTATACGGGACAAAGCAGAAGAGGAAGATGGCAAGATTGAGGCACAGAAGTTTAATAGTTTTGCCATGTCTTCCCTGGCCTATCTCCTGGGCCCGACATAACTCCACAAATACATGGCATGAACAATACAGCACGGCTGTTAGTGGCAACAAGAATCCAAGAACCTCAGCCACCACTAGTAGAGGCAAAACTGCTTTGTCCCACATGTTAAAAGCCTCAAAACAACGGGACACCTGTAACCCATCCAGTAAGCAATCAGAAGAAGTGTGTACAACGGCCGCAGGGACCGACCCACCTATTATCATTAGCCAAACGGCCACACAAGTTAATCGGGCAACCTTGCGCCGACGCAGATGGCGAAATCGCAGGGGATGCACAATGGCCAAGTATCGGTCCACGTTAATGCAGAGCAGGAACAGGCAGCTGCCGTACATGTTGATGTGGAAAATGGAGCCAGCAAGACGACAGAGAAAAGATCCAAATGGCCAGTAGTGATTGGCATAGTAGTAAATCCTCAGAGGCAGAGAAAGTGAGAAAAGCAAGTCGCTGAGTGCCAGGTTGCACAGAAAGATGCCCACCACACTCAGCGGTCTCATAAACCGAATGAATACATACAGGGAGACGCCATTCAGTAGCACCCCAACTGGCATCAGTAGGCTGTATCCCACCAGGAGCAGTGTAAGCGATGATGGAGAGGAGTGATTATAACAGTTCTCCAGATCAGGTGCATTTGGGAAACATGTGGAATCCTAAAAATAAAATACAGAATATGAGGTTCAGAGCAAAGCTGCATTTTACAGGGCCCTACATGTGTCTATGTGCCTGTGGGTAGGATGCTGTATGCACTGGCAGGGTGTTGTGGATATCTAACAAAGCCAGTTTTTTTACTGTGTTCCAGTACTAGCTTCCCTATACATCACAGGGTTCTAAACTGTGGGTCTGGTCCCACTAAGGAGGCACAAAGAAGGGGGTGCAGTAAAATCAGGCTGGGTAACCCTGGAACTATAGCAGGGTGACTGTTACCCCAATGTTTCTAAATATCTGTAACCTTGTTATGAGCTAAGGGGGCCCAGTCTGAAGATCAGTTAGGGAGAGATTTGGGGTGAGTTCTTATTTGTACCCTGGGTACCCCTGGAACTATAGCAGGGTGACTGTTACCCCAATGTTTCTATATATCTGTAACCTTGTTATGAGCTAAGGGGGCCCAGTCTGAAGGTCAGTTAGGGGGAGATTTGGGGTGAGTGCTTATTTGTACCCTGGGTACCCCTGGAACTATAGCAGGGTGACTGTTACCCCAATGTTTCTATATATATCTGTAACCTTGTTATGAGCTAAGGGGGCCTAGCCTGAAGGTCAGTTAGGGAGAGATTTGGGGTGAGTTCTTATTTGTACCCTGGGTACCCCTGGAACTATAGCAGGGTGACAACCCAATGTTTCTATATATCTGTGACCTTGTTATGAGCTAAGGGGGCCTAGACTGAAGGTCAGTTAGGGAGAGATTTGGGGTGAGTTCTTATTTGCTGCCTTGGGTACCCCTGGAGGGTGACTGTTACCCCAGCCTGAAAGGCAGAAATGGGTTACAGAAAGACAGGGCAGGAAAATGATATAGAAACACCAAAGAGTAGAGCAATACACAGGGCAGAATAGAATGCAGGATGAGAATATAAGTAATAGTCAATTTGGTAGTTCTTACCTGCGACTCATTGCTTGTTGTCATTGTTTTATTTGAGATCACAGTCCGTTGTGCTGTAACTTGTTGTGCACCTCTCCCTCTGTGCGTGACTGTAGGTGTGTGTTTCTCCCCTCTCCCCTCTCCCAGTCTCAATCACTGCAGTTTGTGTCTGTGCGACACACTTGGTATCAACGCTTCTTCTTCTTGTGTCTGGCATGTGTAGTATTTAGAGTGTGAGCGTGCGCTTCCTGTGTGTGTTACACACTTCTTCCTCTGTCATATCACCTTAACAGGGCTTTCCTGCTGCTCTCTGACTTCCAGTGAGTGCCTGAAGGTCTCATGAACTTTGTCCTGTACAGTTGGGTGTTGCACTGATATTGAGCCTTGTGCGGCAGTGATTCACAGGCTGATACTGGCCTATATCACTCAGTCTAATTCTCTCTTCTCACTCCCCTGCTTCCATTCTTTCCATTCACTCCTGTCCCCGCCCTCTGCTTTTATTCTCATTATTCAGACTCTATCCTCCTCATTCCCCATCTTTATTGTTTGGCCACCTGTCTAAACTTTCCTCTCACAACTCTAGTTCTTTTCTGTCTTAAGAACTTTCGTACCCCAAGGGAAATGTCAGAATATAATGACATCTGCACCACTAGATTAGCCCAGAGCAACCCATTAGCACTTATCATTGACGGGTCTCCAGCATGTATGGCTAGCTCACTGCTGATATGCTTCAGCATATTTATATTAGTTGTTATGGGTTACTAAACTGGGACAAATTGCACATTTTATTACATTACCATGATGATTTAACTTCCCCTTTGATTTCAGACAATCTAATTGCAAAATACTCCCTACTCCCTGTACTGAGCTTTTTTATATATGCATAGGACTCCTCCCTTGGTTCTCAAACCTTTCTCATGCTGCAACTTGTCTATGGAATTCCGTGTTATTCTGTAGTTTTCATTCCCTCTCCCACAGAACTAAAAAAATGTTGATTTAGTACTGTTACAGATAGGATGTGTGCCCACTGTGCCAGTCCATTCTGTCAGCCGTAAATAGGTTTGCTGCTTCAACCATTTAATACTGCTATATTTTGAATCCACATCCTGCATGGTTTGCTGGCAATTGTTTTAGATGCATGCTGCATGGCTATACATACACTATTCAGTCTGCAGCATGCACCTAGATTAATTGATAACTAGCCATGCAAGATGTGTATACAATATGAAAGGGGTGAGGTGGCCATCCTACCCTTAAAGCAGGGCAGGACTGCTGATTCCAATGGGGATCAGATAGGATCTGTGCAGCCACTGGGACAGAATGCTCTGTTATACAGATAGCTAGAATCTCAGCTGCCATAAAGCAGGACAGGACTGCTGCTTACAATGGGGATCAGATAGGATCTGTGCAGCCACTGGGACAGAATGTTCTGTTATACAGATAGCTAGAATCTCAGCTGCCATAAAGCAGGGCAGGACTGCTGCTTACAATGGGGATCAGATAGGATCTGTGCAGCCACTGGGACAGAATGCTCTGTTATACAGATAGCTAGAATCTCAGCTGCCATAAAGCAGGGCAGGACTGCTGCTTACAATGGGGATCAGATAGGATCTGTGCAGCCACTGGGACAGAATGATCTGTTATACAGATAGCTAGAATCTCAGCCATAAAGCATGGCAAGACTGCTGCTTACAATGGGGATCAGATAGGATCTGTGCAGCCAGTGGGACAGAATGCTCTGTTATACAGATAGCTAGAATCTCAACTGCCATAAAGCAGGGCAGGACTGCTGCTTCCAAAGTGAATCAGAAAAGAAAAGTGGCTCTAGTTTAAATATAACTAGAATCTTAGTGCCAGAATTCTCTGTATTTTCCGATTCAATGCTGCTCTCTTTGAACCCAGCTAATGGTTTTATAAATCTGTGCTTTGATGGACAACAGGAACTATTTTTCCTTGAGTTACTAGATTCTTTCTGGGCTCTGTCCCCCGGTGTCCATACACTCTTAGGCATTCCCCCGATTTCTGATGATTTTCAACGATTTTGGACAATATCTGGGGAAAAGCCTGTGCAGAACATTACAGTGAAGTCTGTGGAGCGATGTGCACATGAATCTTTGGTTTCAGGAGAGTTCAGTGCATTCATGTGATGTCACTTCTGGGTTGCAAAAACAACTGTAGATCCCCCTAGAAATGAGCTTGAAAGGCTGACAACTCTGGGAACTAATTAAGTCTTATGGCTTTGGAACCGGGGCAGTTTTTAAAATGATGGTACCCAATTCAAGTTTCGGTGTGTAGAAGAAATAACTTCTGAGCTCCATGATGACAGAAGAACAATGTGCACCACTTGACACTTTGCATAGAGAGCAACACATAGGAATCTCTCCAAGCAGCTCCATTTGGGACCAAGCCCCTCCCCTTCCTGACTATGGGCAGGAGAGCAGCCCAGAAGACAAAAATGACAGAGAATCAAAGCTGCAAAGTTAAAGATGTAGCCAATATACACAGAGCCAACAATAGATACTAAATGGAACCCTGACTGTCCTAGAGCCTGGAGAATTTAGTCAGGGGCCACTCAGTAGCATTACAAGCATCAGCCTGCTGCTCTCCAGTAACATAAAGGAACCAAACTAAAAGGCAGTGAGTAATAGGAGTCTGACTCGGGTGTGTAGCAAGGTAATTAAAGTGCAGCAATTATAATGGAACATGCAATAATTGTAAAGACTTACCAACTGAGTCATGCCCAGAGGAACATGTGGCTGCTGACTGGAGAAATTATAGAATTTTGGTGCATTTACTACAATCACTGCACCATTCGATACTACTCCTGTCCTAAGGGCCTAACTAAGCTTGGTGAAGTAATGTGTAAAGGATATTGGAATTAATGCAGCCTTCACTTCTTACCCACTTACTGACTTCTGATTATGGTTATTATGCTTTATTCTGTATTTTCTGCTTCCAGGCTGCTCTCTTCCCCACGGTCGTCAAACAACAGGTTGGCTTTACACTGCTGCCTATGGTGCCCGTTCTTGAACAAAGGGTCAATTTTTTGGAACCCGTGCCCAACCCGTACCCTCAACCTGCATTCTTACCTGCTTGGACCTGGCACTACCCTACCCACAAGTACCTTATCTGCAACCTGGACCCGCGACCCACTGACCATCAAGAATCAGGAAGTGCTGTCATTGTAAGCCGGAAGTGACATCATTGGAAGAAGGCGTGATCAGAAAAAATTAGTAAAAATCGCTATGGAGAAGACCCGTGGCACGACCCCCAAAACCACAGATTCGCGTCTATACCCACACCCGGAACTGCAGGTTTTTGCGGGTAACCCGCGGGTACCCGACCCGCTGCAGGGCTCTAACGTCAGTAATTCTGCCCACCCTGATCCCAATGTGTCCATAATGCAGAATAGGAGTAGGTTAAAATTTTTATGGGTGGCTGATTTCTATATAAGAGTAAAAACACCAGAATCGGAAATAAGCCACAGAGGTGTATTACTAGGGTACAAGTGGTATATACTGATATATGTATGTTTGGTCTCTATTTGGGAATGTCTCCATAAGGAGGCAAGAGTTAAACTATTCTTCATTTATCCTATTTGCCCCAAGGTTAATGCATAAGTTTCCAAACTGTGGGGCTGATTCCTCTAGTCTAGGGCATGGATGGGGGCTCAATTTGAAGACCAAATAGGTTGAAATATTGGGAGAAGGGAAGAAGAATGGGAAGCAACTGTCATTGTGAATCCTAATGGTAAGTAGAGAAAGCCCAGACTACACGATCCAGCTCTACTGGGATGATACATTCTGTAAGTTCTCTAAAGTCTGTGGAAGTGCAAAAACCCCCCCTTTCTCAGAAAAGTCCATTTCCTGGACCCACTCTCACTTCCTGAAACCGAGGATCTTCCACAGTGGTGTAACGAGATATTACTGGGCACCACTGCAAATTATTTTTTAGGCCTCAAAAATGTCTAGAGGTTGACTTGTATTTTTTGAAATTGTATATGAATTAGGGTCTCATAGTGCCCCTAATACAAAAAACTTTTCTCCAAGGCATGCTAGTTAGTAAAAAAATATATTTTATTCACATCAATAATTTAAAAGACATAAAGAGTATACCCTCTAACGCCTGACGCGTTTCATGCTTACCCAGCACTTAGTCATAGGCAGAATCCAACTAGTCTCTCTTTCTCTGTTCCTTAAATACTAGCTCATATAGTTCCTCCCCTCAATAAAATTTACGGACACATTCTCTAAGGATGAAATAGAATTTTTGGATGTTAAACTGATGATCAAGGACAATGCCATACATACTACAATTTACCGGAAACCATGCAGTGGCAACACTTTGCTTCATACCATCCAAGGAGCCAAATAGCTGGAATTCCAATAGGGCAGTTCCTGCGATTGCGCAGAAACTGCTCTACCTTGGGTGAATATAAAATTAAGGCTGAGGAAATGAGGGATAGGTTCAAAGAAAGGGGTTATAACAGCAAATCAATTCAGAGGGCCTATAACAGAGCTGAAAATACTGATAGGGTTACACTCCTAACCCCACAGAATAAAACACACAAGAAGGAATTTGGTCAAAGAATTTCCTTTATCACACGATATAGTAGACAATATAAAAAAATTGTTAATACAGTGAAAAAGTTTTTGCCTATACTATATGCTGACAGTGATTTTTGTAGGGCATGAGATCCAGGTATAGGATGTGTAGCAAGACGGGCTTACACTCTTGGGAACTCATTATCTCCAAGTCTATTCAGAGAAAACAGGAGTAAACAGGATTTCCTGAGACATAGCGGATGTTTTAGATCTGGACATAATCGCTGTGTCACATGTAAACATCTGAAAGTCTCTGGAGAGTTTAATTCAACTGTGACCAAAAATACATACAAAATTAAACAATATATCAATTGCTGTAGTAAGGGGATTGTATATCTGATCACCTGTACCAAGTGCGGGAAGCAGTACGTAGGTTGCAGAACATTGAAGGAACGTATTAGGGAACATATTAATCAAGTAAGCAACACTAAATTAAGCAGCAAAACCAATGTCACTAGGCACTTTCAGGAATGCAATAACAGCAATTTACAGTATTTTTCAATTCAAGGAATAGAACAAATTAAGACAGGCATTAGAGGGGGTGATCTCTTGATGAAACTAAAGAAAAGAGAAGTATATTGGATTTTTCACCTACAAACCAGGTTGCCACTAGGCCTCAATTATATCTTTGATGTGACTTGTTATATTTAACTATGTATGCATGAACATATCTTTTATATTTCTGTATATGCCCTGTAACATGGATTATCTAACACATAGATCATTGTATTTGTACAAAGCCAGTAGTCCATTGGATGATATATGGCAATTGTAACATATGCTTGTGATTGGTTTTATTGAGGGGAGGGACTATATGAGCTAGTATTTAAGGAACAGAGAAAGAGAGACTAGTTGGATTCTGCCTATGAATGCTGGGTAAGCATGAAACGCGTCAGGCGTTAGAGGGTATACTCTTTATGTCTTTTAAATTATTGATGTGAATAAAATATATTTTTTTATTAACTAGCATGCCTTGGAGAAAAGTTTTTTGTATTTGCAGTTTTACCTCTGTTTGGTCACTAGAGGTCTCCGGCATGCGTTTCCATAGTATTTACTGATTCTGCTCCCAATTTGATCCTTATACTCATAGTGCCCCTATACCTCTTGGGCCCCACTGCAGCCTCAGGGTCTGCTTTCTCTGTAGTTATGCCCCTGCTCTTCCAACCATGGGAAAATTGAGGACTTTTTTCTGAGCTTTCTACAGGTTGTAACAAGCAGCTCTCCAGTTTGCAATCCAGTTGCAAATTCAGCAATCTGGTTACTGGGGTCCAAATTACCCTAGCAACCATGGATTAATTTGAAAAGGGGACTGAAATATGAATAGGAGAGGCCTGAATAGATAACAATACAGTTGTAGCCTTATAGAGCATTTGTTTTTGTTTTTTTAAATGGGGTCAATTACCCAAATTTGAAAGCTGGAAAGAGTCATAAGGAGGAAAATAATTCAAAAACTATAAAAATGATAAATTGAAGGCAAATTGAAAAGTTACTTAGAATGAGCCATTCTATAACATACTAAAAGTTAGGTGAATCACCCCTTTAAGACTGGACCCCCAATGTTTTAAAGATACTTCTAGAACTCATACTCAAGGTCATTGAGGAGATTTGGGGAGAACACTTGTTTCCAGTCCTGGATATCTATCTACTGTATCTCTGTAACTGTGTTGGGGGTATAACAAAATATTGTATGTCAAAGAAGGGGGCATAAAAAATGATAGTCCAATAGTGATGTGCGGGCTGGCCTGATACCCGTGGGTCGGGTAGGTTTGGGCCGACCTATCACCCCCATATGCAGGTGGCTGGCTCTCCCTGCCCACCACCTTGCACTGCCGGCTTCCGACTTCCTTTATTATAGACCCGCACCTGCTCGCCCCACCCCTTTTGTGATGTCATCAACGGGGCGGGCACGGGTCCATAAAAGGAACCCGGAAGTCGGGCGCTGGCGGATGTGGACTGAGAGAGGGTGGGTTAGGGTCGAGTAGATGTGCTTTGCTGTCATGCAGGGATGACACCTTTAAATTAACTGTTAGTATGATGTAGATAGGGATATTCTGGGACAATTTGCAATTGGTTTTCATTTTTTATTTTTTGTGGTTTTTGAGTTATTTCACTTTTTATTCAGCAGCTCTCCAGTTTGCAATTTCAGCCATCTGGTTGCTAGGGTCCAAATTATCCCAGCAACCACGCATTGATTTGAATAAGAGACTGGAATATGAATAGGAGAGGCCTGAATAGAAAGAAGAGTAATAAAAGTAACAATGGCAATAAAATGGTTGCCTTACAGAGCAATAGTTTTTGGTTGCTGGGGGTCAATGACCCAATTTGAAAGCCGGCAGAATAGTTCACAAATTCTAAAAAAAAAATGAGAAGACCAGTTGCAAAGTAACTAGGAACAGGGCATTCTAAAAGACATACTAAAAGCCATAATAAAGGTGAACTAACCCATTAACAAAGGCAATGGGTTAACCCCATGTGTTCACAGTCACCTTACATGGACTAACTACTAAGCACAGAGCATGGCCGGCCAGTACCTGTCTAGCAGCCGTCACCTATACACTTTTTAGCACTTTTAGTCTGGAGGGACTAGTAAGGGAAAAGTAAACAGCTATTCAATAAGATGTGGCGTATCACACACACACACAGCTCTGATGTCATCAGCTATTGACACAGCAAGTGACACAGAGCTGCAAACAACAACATGCCAGCACACCTGTAACACCTGTATGTGCACCATGTGACCAAGTTGTGCCACGCTACTATGGCCGCACTCGTGTCCAGCTCAGTTCTAGCGGCACCACTGGAGGCAGTCGTTTGAGCAGCGGCAGGTGCAGAGTTTGCCTCATGTAACACTGTATTTGTGGTTTGTGATTGTTCATTGTGTTTCTGAGCAGGTGCAGATCTGGATTTCCGGGTAAAACCTTTGATCTACTCACAGAAGTGCAAGTCTTTTCCCCTTCTTCTTGATTTACTGTAATAGTGTCTGTTTTATCTGCTACTGGTAAATCAACTAGGAAATAAGCAGCAAATAATCATTCATTTCATTGCAGATATTTCCCTTGCTCTCTTTGTAATCCCATTCTTCCTTTATATACATAAAACTATATGTTCTATAGAATGCACCAAATGAATGCGCTAGCAAATTATACTTATAAGTGCTCCTTATTGATACCACTAGTAATAATGCATGAATCTATAGCTCAGCCTACAGCCTTGTGCTTTTATATGGTCACCTAACACCTCAATTACTTCTAATATCCTTATCATTTACAGTAGGGGGTACATTATCCCTTATAATACGAGTGATACTCAGATTTCCCTGTATAACTCAGCCTGCAGCCTTGTGTCTTTATATGGTCACAGAACAACCCCTCAGTGACTTCTAATATCCTTATCATTTACAGTAGGGGGTACATTATCCCTTATAATACATGAGTGATACTCAGAGTTCTCGGTATAACTCAGCCTGCAGCCTTGTGCCTTTATATGGTCACAGAACCCCTCCTGACTTCTAATATCCTTATCATTTACAGCAGGGGCTACATTATCCCTTATAATACATGAGTGATACTCAGAGTTCCCTGTATAAAGGTGGCCATACACGGGCCAATAAAAGCTGCAGAGTCGGCAGTTTATTGGCCCGTGTATGGGGCCCCCCGATGGGCTTCCCTGATCGAGAAGGCCAGATTTCGATCAGATGGGACTAAAAATCCCATCGGATCGCGGCCGCATCCGCCCACCGTAAAGCCACCGCTAGGATCAGCCCGATATTGCCCATCGCCAAACGAGCGGATCTCTCAGTGTATGGCCATCTTAACTCAGCCTGCAGCCTTGTGCCTTTATATGGTCACAGAACCCCTCAGTGACTTCTAATATCCTTATCATTTACAGTAGGGGGTACATTATCCCTTATAATACATGAGTGATACTCAGAGTTCCCTGTATAACTCAGCCTGCAGCCTTGTGCCTTTATATGGTCACAGAACAACCCCTCAGTGACTTCTAATATCCTTATCATTTACAGTAGGGGATATGTTATCCCTTATAATACATGAGTCAGAGTTCCCTGTATAACTCAGCCTAACTTCTAATAAACCCAGCCTTCCACAGCAGAATGACACAGACATGATGCTTGTTATAAGGCAGGGGTTGTGATGGATGGAATATATGTAGGCGTTAGGGGCTGCAGCCTATCCCTTAAGCTTGTGATGCTCTGGGCCTCTGCAACTGACTGACAGCTGGAACGTTAGTGTGGGTTGCTTTCAAGAGTTGAATGAATTACACTTCTTAACTCGAGTAAGGGAAATTTCTGGCTGCTGGCACCCAACTGCCGACACATTAAATCAGCCACAGTCATCCCAAGCCCTGCTATCTCTGGGGCAAACAAGTCAGGTTGAGGCCAGTTAACTGATTATCAGGGAAACCACAGACTTGTACAGATACCAATCACAGAACAACTGCAGATAACACGACTGCAAGGAGAAAGTGTATGTGAGGGAAAGTATTTGTACGTTGTGCAAATGAAATGTATTTAGGCCACAAACCTGGTCTGCCCTGTCACTGTGCTACGTAGTTACATAGTTACATAGTTAAATTGGGTTGAAAAAAGATCAATGTCCATCAAGTTCAACCCCTCAAAATGAAACCCATCCATACACACACCCCTCCCTACTTACATAACTTATATATACCCATATCCATACTAACTGTAGAGTTTAGTATCACAATAGCCTTTGATATTATGTCTGTCCAAGAAATCATCCAAGTCCATTTTAAAGGAGAACTAAAGTCTAACTAAGGATGTAGCTAGAAATGTTGTACATGATAACTTGTGCTTCTGTACCAGCCCAAGGCAACCACAGCCCTTTAGCAGTAACGATCTGTGTCTCCAAAGATGCCCCAGTAGCTCCCCATCTTCTTTTCTGCTGATTCACTGCACATGCTCTGTGCTGCTGTCACTTACTGAGCTTAGGGACCCACTCACAATATACAGTACACATAGAATAGAAATGTCACAATATAAGGCTGATCAGTAATTAATACTGATAATACTGATAATATTGATGCCAGGCCCCCCCATAAAAGTTTTTTTACAAGTTAAAAAAAATTGGGGCCCCAAAGAATATTTTTAAAAAATATTTTTTAAAATATTTTTTAAAAAAACTTTGGTGCTAGGGCGCCCCTTACAAGTTAAAAAAAATTGGGGCCCTAAAGAATATTTTTCAAAAAAACATTGGCGCCAGGGCCCCCTTACAAGTTAAAAAAATTTGGGCCCCAAAGAATATTTTTTAAAAAAAACATTGGTGGCAGGGGCCTATAGAGTATTAAAATGATACATTGGTGGGCAGGGAATAAAAAAAACCCCACACACATTGGTGTTCAGTAGAATTTAACTCGTGGCTTTAGGACTTCAACGTCGCCTCCTTTCGTGACTTCTGGTCTTTTCGCTGCTTTGGGACTTCAATTTAGGACGTTCGGCTTCTTCAGCACTTCTGCCTTTCAGCTGTTCGGGACTTCGGGAGGAGGCGGCATGGCTTCGGCGCTGTCAAGGTGGGCCCGGCTCTTTCAAAACTTCAGCACTGCCAGGCCCCCCTTCAGGTACACTTGTACCCCCTGTGCCCCACTGATGGCGGCCCTGCTGATAATTACTACATGGCAGCACAGAACCCAGTAATTGGCACTCGCCATGGCACAGAGAGCTCTGTGTGTTTTCTCTTGTCCTGTACAGAGAAACCATAAAACTATCAGCATAGGTATTCCCCTGTACTAAGCACAATATAGCAGGAACAGCCCCCTAAGTTTGCTCATAGTCTGTACAGAGAGATCCCATAAAACTATGGCAGCATAGGTATTCCCCTGTACTAAGCACAATTCAGCAGGATCAGCCCCTAAGTTTGCTCATAGTCTGTACAGAGAGATCCTATAAAACTATGGCAGCATAGGTATTCCCCTGTACTAAGCACAATTCAGCAGGAACAGCCCCCTAAATTTGCTCATAGTCTGTACAGAGAGATCCCATAAAACTATTACAGCATACGTATTCCCCTGTACTAAGCACAATTCAGCAGGAACAGCCCCCTAAATTTGCTCATAGTCTGTACAGAGAGATCCCATAAAACTATGGCAGCATAGGTATTCCCCTGTACTAAGCACAATTCAGCAGGAACAGTCCCTAAGTTTGCTCATAGTCTGTACAGGGAGATCCCATAAAACTATGGCAGCATAGGTATTCCCCTGTATTAAGCACAATTCAGCAGGAACAGCCCCTAAGTTTGCTCATAGTCTGTACAGAGAGATCCCATAAAACTATTACAGCATAGGTATTCCTCTGTACTAAGCACAATTCAGCAGGAACAGTCCCCTAAATTTGCTCATAGTCTGTACAGAGAGATCCCATAAAACTATTACAGCATAGGTATTCCCCTGTACTAAGCACAATTCAGCAGGAACAGTCCCTAAGTTTGCTCATAGTCTGAACAGAGAGATCCCATAAAACTATGGCAGCATAGGTATTCCCCTGTACTAAGCACAATTCAGCAGGAACAGTCCCTAAGTTTGCTCATAGTCTGTACAGAGAGATCCCATAAAACTATGGCAGCACCAGATTGTTAAGACTGTTTAATATGCAACTTAATATGACGTAAACTGTACCTATTTCTTACGTATTCATTTTGGGGTTTTAGTTTACCTTTAATGCCATCTACTGACTTTAATGTGAGATGGGGTCTCATGTTGTTATATTGGCATGAAACCTGGTGCATGTTTGCAGATGTTGCCCCAGCAGAACCTTATGCACTAAACATTGGTTGGAGGCTTCTTGCTGGAAGAGCTAAATTAAGCATTTTGGTGCCTGTTCTGATATTAAACAAGCTGGCTTGGCTCACAATAATGGGTGGGAGGGTGTCGTTAGCAGCCACATTGTGGTTTCCCTTCCTCTGTAAATCTGACACTTAGACCACTTCCAGCAGATATGTGCTGGCAACTCCAACACACTTGAGGGGGGCTGGCACTTAGCAAACACTGCATGTGCCACCACAAGGCACAGAACGGGTAAGGCCTGACCTTTTAGTTTTCCATGAGCCAACTTTCCCCCTGCCACTAATGGTACTTTCCTGCCACGCTACTCTCACCCTACACGGGCTTCATCTGCAGAACCCTTCTATAAGCACTGCCTATTGGCACCTTCCTTATTAAAGGGGAACTGTAGCGAAAATGAAAATTTCATATAAGCTACAGCATACTGAAATACATTTTCTAAATACAACCAATTAAACATTCTGGACCGTTTCTAAAATAATCAAGTTCATCTGCACTATTCATCTCTCAGCATCTGCTTCTCCTCATTCTCTCTTCATTCAGCAGTTGGGTGTCAGATATTCATTGACAGTTAGATCCAATATATCTTATAGGGGGGCTCCTTTTGCCTAGAAGATGTATTAGAGCTCACTCTATTAAACTCACCAGACATCATGTCTCTCTACATGCAGGATTTGTGCAAAAGGCAGTTATTTTGTTAGAATTTGTTTGTACTGGAGTCAGTTATTTGAGTGAGTTCTAATACATCTGCTAGGAAACGGAGCCCCCCTATAAGATATATTGGATCTAACTGTCAGTGAATATCTGATACCCAACTGCTGAATGAAGAGAGAAAGAAGAGAAACAGATGCTGAGAGGAACAGTGAATATAAACTTGATTATTTCAAAAACGGTACAGAATTTTTATTGTTTGTATTTAAAAAGTTTCTTATTTCAGTATGAGTAAGCTTATATTAAATTTACATTTGTGTGATAGTTCCCCTTTAAACACACAGTCTGAGCACCTTTCCTCATCTCCCTTACTATACACAACACAATTACAGCCCCTTTAACCTGACCCCATCTTGTCTTACTATATACACTCTGGCCCCCATCAACCAGGCAGCAACTACCCCAGCCTCCCATTACAGTTAGGTCTGGTCTAGGAGAAACTGGGGACACGGGAAGAAGATCCAATGGAACAATCAGTGCAGCTCCAGCAGTTTGCATATATTAGACATGTCCTTGATTCAGTCATGGGGTCACCAGGGTGCTGCCCTAGGCCTTGGCCAGATTTACCCAACAGTGTCCAGCACGGCCCTTCCTTGTCTATATTGAAATATGGCCCTGTTGGTCCCCTGACAGTAGTGGAATTGTAAACTGTCACCTAGCAGATACTTCTCTCTCTAGCAGTGAGAGAAGTTTCTTCTACGAGGAGATCTTCATGTAACGGGGTCACTGCTTTCTCTGACAGTTACGTTTATATTAAAGTATGGCCCTCATGTACCACTCTCTGCCTGCTGTATTTGTCATGAATAGGCGGCTAGGAAAATCAGAATTTCACGGTTTTTCCTGATTTTCTATTGAAAACTCTGATTTTGAATGCTTTGGGGCATTGCACGAAAAACACAGCGCACATCAAAAAATCATTGGGACTTCTCCCATTGACTTATATGCAACCTGGATAGGTCCGAGACGCCAGATTTTCTGATTCAGACTTTTTCCATCCTCGGGGTTTAATAAATTCCAAAAAATTCGTGATTTTTTAAAAGTCTGATATTATATTTTTGCATTCAGAGTTTAGTAAATAACGCCCTATGGATAAGGACTATGCATTTGCTCCCAGCTTGTGACTCTTCCCAGATCAATAGAAACCCTCGAACTGTCTCAGTTTCTCAGAATCAAAGCAGAACAAGCCATTGCAACACCCGCCATACTGTTCTGCATATGCAAAACAGATGGAGCATTGGTCATGGGTTTCGCTCTCCTTATGTTAAATAAATCTATGTACAGAGAGACGCTGCTCAGCTCTGTAAATAAAGAGGCAGAACTATGAGAATTTTTTGTTATTACCCCACACAATGAATAAGAAACAGACAAGATGGCATTACCAACTCTATTTTATTCCCAGTGTGTAGGGAAGTTGCAAATCCCACAATACGTGCTCTTAAATGCACTTCACTCATTCTCCACCTCTACTGTGGGGGTCTCAGTCAATGCCTGTGCCCACTTACAGTATAATGGACTCATCTAGCCTTGAGCAATAGGCACAATATATGGGCAGGGTATGCACCAAGGGAATGTCCATCTCTACTCTCATTGCACTGACAAACCTAAATGCAGCTGCCCTTGGGAAAATGAGGGGGTGACCCACCCCTAAATACCTTTCCCCCAAAGTTCAGTGAAGGTTTGATTGGATTTCCAATTCACTGATATTGGTGATTGCCCTCTTGAAGCCATGATGAACTGGGTCTTGTAGAAGCCATGATGAATTAGGTCTTATGGAAACCATGTTGAACTGGGTCTTGTGGAAGCCATGATGAATTGGGTCTTTTTCGAAACCATGATGAATTGGGTCTTGTGGAAGTCATATTGAATTGGGTCTTTTGGAAGCCATGATTAATTGGGTCTTGTTGAAGTGAGGTTGAATTGGGTCTTGTGCAAGCCATGATGATTGGGTCTTGTGGAAGTCATGTTAAATCGGGCATTGGGAAGCCATGATGAATTGGGTCTTGTGGAAGCCATAATGAATTGGGTCTTGTGAAAGTCATGTTGAATTGTGTCTTGTGGAAGCCATGATGAACTAGGTCTTGTGGAAGTCAAGTTGAATTGGGTCTCGTGGAAGCCATGATTAATTGGGTCTTTTTTGAAACCATGATTAATTTTGTGTTGTGGAAGTCATGTTGAATTGGGTCTTTTGGAAGCCATGATAAATTGGGTCTTGTTGAAGTGATGTTGAATTGGGTCTTGTGCAAGCCATGATGATTGGGTCTTGTGGAAGTCATGTTAAATCGGGGCTTGGGAAGCCATGATGAATTGGGTCTTGTGGAAGTCATGTTGAATTGGGTCTTGGGAAGCCATGATGAATTGGTTATGGAGATAAGCTTGAAATGACCATTACTGATGCCAAGTTGAATTTTTCATGACTATAACCATATTAAATCTGCCCTTTCCCTGGTTCCTTCTCTGGAATCACCTACCGTGCAGCCTCCGTTATATAACAGTTTACTTGTGAACACTCTGGGTACTTATACACATGGTTTATCCTGAGGGACCTAATTCTGTAGACTACAGAGGATCTTGGTCAGTAGAATTAACCTTAAATAGAAACAATGCTAAAGAAACTGGAATTGGCAAAAGGGCAAGTTAAGGAAACAACAAGAAAGCCAATAACTTGGTGATGCAGCAAACGAGGTGATCCCAACTTTATTCCATGGTGCTCAAGATACTTTCCACATGATCATGTTTTGAGCACCATGGAATAAAGTTGGGATCACCCCGTTTGCTGCATCACCAAGTTATTGGCTTTCTATTGTTTCCTGGACATACTACTGGCGAGTGGCTAGGCCAGTGCCCATACGTTTTCCTACATCTTATATTGTCATTTGAAAAGGTTAAGTTAAACTATTATCAGAACTAAGAGAAACATGGAATAAAAATAAATCATTGGTCCATCTGTACATAGTGCAACATCTCCCACCCAACAGGCAGCCATTGTGCCAGGGGGTATCAACCGTTTCACAGGTCTGGTGCTAAAACGTTCCCTCTCAGTCTGTCTCACTCCTTCTTCTTTTCTGTCCTTTCTTTCTGTTTGGCCCAGATGTATTTAGCAAGCGCCATTATGAAAACGATGGCTGATATGATTGTGGATGAGATGATCAATCCGTTGCCCGAGGGAGTGGAACTTTCTGCGCCTGCCCCCAGTGGAGAATACAAAAAGGTTCATTTATTTTTCAGCATAATAATGTGTAAGTCTTCATCCCTGTTTATGTCTGTGCTTTAATGTTATAATTCACAAGAGGTGGATTGTGTTGTTCTCTTTCCTCTGGTCAAAGTGAGGATGGAGCTTGGAACATTACTGAGCTTTCTAAACAGACAGGGGAAAGGCTTATAACTCCCTCTAGTGACCAAAGCTCTAATAACCTAATTTACTTTGCACAGACATGTAAAACACCCAGCCTTGCCCCATTCCTTGTGCGTGGGGAAGAGAAAATCCAGTTTGGAAACCGGGTTCAGAGCATTGTACCTGGGTAGGTATAAGGGACAGTCTGAATTCAGTTACCTGGGGAGTTTGCTAATGGGTCTAAAGTAAATGGGAGGTTTAATTTCCCCTAGAAAACATTCATTCTACATCATAGGCAGTAAAAGGTTTGAAGGGCAGACAAATGGGTCTAATTTACCATTAAAGGAAAACTATACCACCCGAACAATGTGGGTCTCTATAAAAAGATATTGCATAAAACAGCTCATATGTAAAACCCTGCTTCATGTAAATAAACCCTTTTCATAATAATATACTTTTTTAGTAGTATGTGCCATTGGGTAATCATAAATAGATAATTGCCATTTTAAAAATAAGGGGCGCCCCCTGGGATCCTTCGATTCACGGTGCACACAAACAAACCATACATGTTAGGTCACATGAGCCAATTAAAAGACAGAGTTGTGTCTTTTGTTTCCACACTTCTTTCTGCTATAATTAGAGCTGCAGTATTTCTGGTCAGGTGATCTCTGAGGCAGCACAGAGAATATCCCAAAATGGTGGTTCAAGGCAAGAGATGAAAAAGGGAAATATTTCCTTTAAGGGGAACTTTCACAAAAATTAAATTTTAATATAAGCTTCCTCATACTGAAGTAAGAAACTTTCTAAATACAATCAATTAAAAATTCTGCATTGTTTCTGAAATAATCGCGTTTATCTTCACTATTCCTCTCTCAGCATCTGTTTGTCTTCATTCTGTCTTCAAGTAGCAGTTGGGTGTCAGATAAATTGATTATTTCAGAAACGGTACAGAATTTTTAATCTTGTATTGAATTTTTATTTTTTGTGATATTCCCGTTTAAATATTTATACCAGTTTGGTAAGATTCTTTAATATGCCACTTAATTTAATATAAACTATCTGTTGCTTAAGTATTCATTTTGGGGGTACTGTTTCCTTTAAAGAGATGTACAGTAAATCTGTACCTGGCATAGCAATGCTGACATGCGCTTGGATTGGCTCAGCGAGGGAAACATGTGACACGGAGCAGGTGTACGTATCAGGGTCGGATCCCCCGGCAGGTACAGGCACAGTCAGGGTGGTGCTCAGGTTGTAGGTACCGTCGCTGTTTTTGCGATGACTGGAAGTCTCAAGATCAGGGTCAGGGACTGGGGTCCCATTCAGGAGCCAATCAAATTCCACATCCAGGGGGTAGTATCGGTCTGTGCGGCATATCAGTCTGGGCTCTCTGCCTCCTCTTTGGCTAATGCTGACCTTAGGGGGCTCTGGGCACAAAGATAAAAAGAATCATAATGGGATGCCGTGCTAGGAAATTGGTGCAGCTGAGATTGGTGTTAGAATAAGACCATTTACCCAGAAAAACGTCCATGTGTATAGTAGGATTGTTTATTTGCACGTGGCTGCTGTATATATACCCCTCCCCAGGTACTTCTCTGTGCACTTTGCCCACTGCACTTGTGAAATAATTTGCTGCTGGTCCTCAACCATTTCTAGCCTGCTGTGCAGTATAACACAATAGGAAGGCTATGGGAGATTATAGGATACATTGTGCGGAGAGAATATACTGCAATACCAGATGGTCACTCCTTAACGCTTGGGAAATATAAGCTACGGGGAAAAGAACCCCCCTCCCCAAAATAAATACTCCACATGCCAATACCCAAAAGCTATGATTTCCCTCTACTGCCCAATGACTTACCTCTGATCTCCAGCTTCAGAATCTGCTGTATTTTATGCTGTTCCACATTCACTGTACAGATGTAGGTGCCCTCGTCCGGCACAAGCACCCCTCTCAGTGTCAGGGACACGTCTCCTTTACTCTCCTGCCCCACGCTGACCCGCTCCTCCTCACTGGGGAATACCCTGCGGCCTTTGCCTTCACTCTGAAAGTACCACTCCACCTCCATTCTCTCCAGGTCCCCCCACACCTCACAGTTCAGCGTGACGTCCCCAGATATAGGAGAACGGCGTGAGGGGGGAGAGGAGGATACAATGTAATCCACTGGGGAGACAAATAATGAGAAAGAACTGAATGTTTAATAAATAGAAATAACACTGGGCCTATAGAAACCAGAAAGGAAGGGGATTTAAAGGAGAACTAAACCATAAAAATGAATGTGGCTAAAAATGGCATATTTTATATAGTGAACTTATTGCACGAGGCTAAAGTTTGAGCTTGTCAATAGCAGCAATGATCCAGGACTTCAAACTTGTCACAGGGGGTCACCATCTTGGAAAGTGTCTGTGACACTCACATGCTCAGTGGGCTCTGATTGGCTGTTGAGAAGCTAAGCTTAGGGCTCGTCACTAATTATCCAGCAGAAAATGAGTTTCCCTGTAATATAAGCTACAGGTTTGCTGATTATTAAATTCTGATGCTAATTGCACTGGTTTCTGTGCTGCCATGTAGTAATTATGTGTATTAATTACTAATCAGCCTTATATTGTGACATTTCTATTCTATGTGTACTGTATATTGTGAGTGGCTCCCTAAGCTCAGTAAGTGACAGCAGCACAGAGCATGTGCAGTGAATCAGCAGAAAAGAAGATGGGGAGCTACTGGGGCATCTTTGGAGACACAGATCTTTACTGCTAAAGGGCTGTGGTTGCCTTGGGCTGGTACAGAAGCACAAAACATCATGTACAACATTTCTAGCTACTTTTTTAGTTAGGCTTTAGTTCTCCTTTAATGGGATAAAGCTGCCAGACCAGAGACTGTATATTGGCATCTCATTTGCCCCACTCACCCGTCATTGGTGTCACAGTCTTTTCCTCCGTCTCCTTGAGAAATTCCAGTTCTTCCATAGAAGCCTCTGCTTTGCACATCATGGAAATGCTGAGCTCCGGCAGGTGGACGTGCGCCACGTAAAACTCGCCGTAGATCGGGGAAATCTCACATCCGACTTCCTCGCCCTCGCAGTCTGCATGCAGCAGGCGCTCTGCAAATGGGAGGGGACCCACACGCACTAGCGGGGGAATGGGGGGGTTAAAGATAGTAAAAAATAATTATTATTGCAGATTAATTTGGAACAGGCACCACAACAACATAAAACGTTGATACATAAAATTATCTATTTGTACGTTTTGTTTCTACTTCCTGTTCATGGGCAGTTCTCCTTCCTATGGTCAGGCAGGGGGGCAGGACTGGAACTTGGCAAAAACAGCTAAGTGGAGCGCTGATGTTCATATTACATCTTTAAAGGGGAACTATTGTAAAAATGTAATATTAGATTCCTCATACTGAAATAAGAAACTTTCTAAATACAATCAATTAAATATTCTGTACCGTTTCTGAAATAATCAAATCATTCTCTCTTCATGCAGCAGTTGGGTGTCAGATATTCATTGACAGTTAGATCCAATATATCTTATAGGGAGGCTCCTTTTGCCTAGAAGATGTATTAGAGCTCACTCAAATAACTGATTCCAGTACAAACAAAATCTAACAAAATAACTGCCTTTTGCACAAATCCTGCATGTAGAGAGACATGATGTCTGGTGAGTTTAATAGAGTGAGCTCTAATACATCTTCTAGGCAAAAAGACCTAGAGTCCTGCACGGAACCAATTTCTAAGATCCGAACCCGCAGCTAGGGTTGCCACCTTTTCTGAAAATTTTTACCGGCCGGTGGGGGGAGGTGGGAACAAAAGGGGCAGTCTTGGCGCAAAAGGGGCGGAGCCACATACAGTGACACAAAAAGGGTGGAGTCACACTGCTAGATGGACAGAAGGCCGAAAAAAACTGTAAGTTCTGAACCGCAACCTGCATATTTACCAACTTTGATCCGCTACCCGACCCAGACCCGCAACTGCCTTATCCGCAACCAGGCCTGCAACCCGCTGTCCACCAGCAAACAGGAAGGGGTGTTGCTGCAAACCGGAAGTGACATGATGAAAAGTGGGTGGGGACAGAAGCAAGCTTTGTAAAATTTTAAAAAGACTAAAGTATAGACAATATAACATAAGATAAGAAGTTTAGACGAGACCCGCAACCTGACCCCTATCTGCACCTGAAAATCCTCCCCTCATTCTGCAGGGTACCCTCTTTTTTTGGGGTAACCCTCGGGTAGCCAACCCACCGCAGAACTCTAAAAGCAGCCCCCCTATAAGATACATTGGATCATTCACTTGACACCCAACTCCTGAATGAATACAGAACAAGAGAAACAGAAAGGAATAGTGAACATAAACTTGATTATTTCGGGGGTGTGGCTTGCACGCTGGCTAAGATGGCAGCATAACTTGGGAGCTCCGCACTCCCTCGGCCCTAACAGCCATCAATTATGCAACCTTAAGCTACAGAAGGTGATCCGAGTTTGGGACTAACGCCGCTACAGCCTTGGGGAGCAAGAGAACACTGGCACGATACGGAGGTGCGTGCTATTTGCTTACGTGCTGAGAGGCCTAGACTCACCGGGCGGCGTTACAAGCAGCAAAGACAGGCTACGAGCCCCAGCCCCTCCACTACGCAACTGAAGCGCCGCTACCGCTCACAGCGAGAACTGAGCCACCGACCGGGAACTGCCGTTCTGAAAACCTGAAGGCGGTGCACGGAGGTGCCTGTGGGAGCGCTACCCGGTAAGCGACCACGTGGGCCCTAACTCGGTTGGCGCAGCCACACTTCAGGCCCGACATCCAGCGGCCTTTCACCGCCAACTGCCTCCCTCCCCACTACAACAGCGCCTGTAGCTGCACTGTACGGCAATCGCGTGCGTGTTCTAAAGCTGGCACAGTCTCACAGACCTCACTGAGTGCTACGTCACGCTGGCCTAGAGGTTTCCCATGACACCACGGGGAATAGTGGAGTTATAAACCCACAAACCACTGCATATCGCTCACGCTGTTGCTGACATCCCACCTACCAGTCGCTCCACCGGCAGCACTGCTACGGTCCTATTGGCCTCTGTATAAAGGACATTGCACAGCTTAACGTTTGCAGGCCTATGGTCTGGGTGGAAGGGCCATAAGCACAGGGTTTCCTAGCACAAGGCAACGGGTCTCGCCTATCCCCACATCCTTCCAGGGAGATCGACAGCCACCTGAATAATTTTATATTATATTGGAAGGACATACACTGCTTTTCTGTGCTTTCAGTGCAAGCTGCAATGACGGGGGGCAAAAGTAAAGCCAACTCTGCTGACCAGGGAGCGGACTTTTTCAAAAGTCGCCAAGCAGCCAAAAAACAACCTGCAGGATCCCAAGGTGCAGACTCATCGGACCAAGAATCATCTAATGCCCCCTGCACGAAGAAGGACATCCAAGAACTAAAGCAGTTTCTCTGCGGATTTAAGGAGGATATCCAATCAGAGCTCAGAAACTCATTAGCAGAGATTACTTCAGAACTCTCTACCCTGGATCGCAAACTCCAGACAGTCTCTGATGACCAGGGGGAAATCCAGGAGAGGCTTACTACCTCAGAGGCTCAGATCCAAGACTTACAATTACAATTAAAGGATCTTCAAGACTCACAGGAGGACCTAGAGAACCGTTCGAGACGAAATAATCTACGCATCAGAAATGTCCCTGAAACGGTTCCACTAGAATCCTTCCTGAAACGGTACTTTAAACAACTGCTGCCGGATATGCAGGGAAGTGATCTGCTTATGGACAGAGCTCATAGAGCTCTCAGAGCAAGACCAAAGAATAATGCACCCCCTAGAGATATTATAGTGCGCTTCCATTTCTTCCGCACAAAAGAAGCAATCCTTCACGCGATTAGAGACAACACGATGGAACTCGACGGAATTAAGCCGCAATTCTACACGGATCTTGCCCCATCCACTCTGCAGAAGAGAAGAGAGATGAAACCACTTACAGAAGCGCTACGCCTCAAGGGCATCCCTTACAAGTGGGGTTTTCCTTTTAAACTCATCTACACTTGGGACAATGTTACATACACACTACGAGATCCGGCTGACATTGAAGAAGCCCTTAAACATTTTGACGGAATTCAAGAGCCGACAGCAGATGGGGAATCATAGGCTTACCCATAGCTGAAACAATAGCGAAGTTTGACCTGCAGCCGAGATGATCATAACCCGGTCCTAACTTTTAACTCAGGTAGTCTCCATGACTTTTTCTTTTTTTTTTTTTGTTTGTTGAGCACAGACTTAATTCCATTTTTGCATAACGCTTCATGTGAACTATTGGACTTACATATGTTTTCCCGGAGATGAGGCACAGCCGGAAGTCGGGGTTTCCTACATAGATGACGGTCTGCCAGGTTCTTTACTCATGTCGTTTGTAAAAGCTGACTATTTGAATGCTTGTTTTTCCCTTTCTCTTTACATGGTTTATTTGTTGCATACTTGTATGATTATATAATGCTTCCATTGGCTTACAGTCGGGGCTGGGGGAGGGCATACCCACCTGATTCTATACTAGCCTCACTCCAATTTGGGTTACCCCAGCGGATACAACCTATTTGTACCCTAATAGTGGGCCCCACGATACCCCGAGTCACAGCGATACTCCGGGTCCTTTCCCCCCCCTCTCTCTTTTTTCACGTTCTAACACGTAACAATTTCCCCAGTTATACCCTTACTCGCACACACAATGGCGGAGGAGCCGGCCGTGAGTCACGCCTGTGATCATGCCCAGAGTCACCCATTTCATTTGAAAGTGATAACGCACAATGTTAGAGGGCTTAACTCCCCAAATAAAAGGAAACTGGCGTTTACTGACTATGCCAAAATGAGAACGGATGTGCTCCTATTACAAGAAACCCACTTCTCACGCAGTTCTTTCCCAAAGTACATGTGCAAAACTTATCCAACTTCTTATTTCTCGAATGGAGAAACAAAATCTAAAGGCGTGGCTATACTAATTCACAGACATGTGAAATTTCAGTTTCAACGGAAACATGTAGACCAGGAAGGCCGATATGTGATAGTCACTGGCCTGCTGCAAAACCAAATGGTCACTTTGGCCTCAGTCTATGCACCAAACACGAAAAAGACTCAGTTTTTTTTGACGTTTTTTGAGAAATTGGCAGAGGTGAAGGAAGGTAGACTGATAATTGGGGGAGATTTTAACACCATCTTACAGAACAACCTTGATAGAACTAGGGATACTCTTGCAACACAACACTCTCCAGACCTCTCATCTGACACCAAACGTTTGACACAACATCTGAGGAACCTGGCACTAGTGGATGTATGGAGGGAAAAGCACCCGCTTGACAGGGACTACACCTATTTCTCTCCAGTACATGGCTCATATTCACGTATTGACTTTCTCTTCACCAATTCAACCCAAATTGATATAGTGGGGTCAGCCAAAATTCACGATATTACCTGGTCGGATCATGGGATGGTAGAGACTATCTTTGATCGATGGGACGCAGTAAGGGGCAGAGGTAACTGGAAGTTAAATGACTCCCTTTTCATAGATCAGACAACTTGCGCATCTGTGAAAAAGTCTCTTATAGACTATTTTAAGGAAAAAGGTCCCCAGGACACTTCCTTAGCGAATAGATGGGATGCCCACAAGGCGGTGATGAGGGGGATATTGATCGGAATTGCATCTAGGGCAAAAAAAGAACAACTTAAGAAACTAGCTACGATAACGGAGGAACTTCATAGACTGGCGATTCAGCATAAACAACACCCCACCCCACTTACCTTGCAACGTATCAACTTATTGAGGACAGACTTGACGCAACTCCTTGCAGATAAGGCTGCCTTCGCGTTAACCAGAACTAAGCAGAAGTTTTTTGAATATGCCAACAAACCTCATACCATGTTAGCTCGTAAGTTGAGAAACCATAGCGCTGCACAGGCCATTCATGCTATGCGAGACTCGAAGGGGCTCATTACAAGAGATACACTTAAGATAGCAGAACTGTTCCGTGAATTTTACAAGAAGCTTTATTCGGATGACAAAGCCCCATTAGCAGACCAGTCACGGCAGTCTTCATTTCTGTCGAATTGGGCTACACCACTACTCTCCCCTACGCAACAAGAACAACTACAGGCCCCCATCACACAGGAAGAAATCCAGGAAGCGATCAAGAATGCTAAATCGGGCAAGTCCCCAGGTCCTGATGGCTACTCTGCCAAGTACTATAAGCAATTTATGGACATTCTGGTTCCTCAGATGGTGACTCTCTTCCAATCCTTCCTGGAAGGACATCCGCCCACACCTCATATGCAAGCAGCGACCATCTGTATGATACACAAAGAGGGAAAGGATCCGCTGAACTGTGAAAGCTACCCCCCTATATCATTAATTAATGTAGACATGAAACTATTCGCAAAAATCCTCGCTACCAGATTAGCTCCGCACCTTCCTCTGTTAGTGCACCCAGACCAAGTGGGATTCATTCCGGGTAGGCAGGCGGGGGATAACGTCAGGAAAGCCATCACCCTCACCTATTTGGCAGAGAAACAAACTACTCCCACATTATTACTGTCGCTAGATGCCCAAAAGGCCTTTGATAGGCTGAACTGGAAATATATGATGACAGTTCTGGAGGAAATGCGAATACCACTTCCCTTTCTGCGCGGAGTCCAACAGCTGTACAACGCCCCATTGGCTAAAGTTGCAATGATGGGTATACTTTCGGAGAAGATCAAGATAGGAGGGGGGACCAGACAGGGGTGCCCACTCTCCCCTCTTTTGTTTGCCCTCTCTCTGGAGCCCTTAGCCGATGCAATACGAAACCACCCGCAAATAAAGGGAATTAGGGTAGGTGAAACGATCCACAAAACTAGCTTATATGCTGACGACATCCTCCTGACTTTGAGTTCGCCCCAGACCTCCTTACCCCACCTTAACGAGCTGCTTGATCGATTTAGCCTCATATCAGGGTTCAAGATAAACAACTCCAACTCGCAAGCACTGTCTATTAGACTGCATCCCACAGAAAAGAAACTACTCCAAGCCAATTTTGACTTCCAATGGCAAGAAAGGGCCATTACATATCTCGGAATACAACTAACGGCCAAGTACGACTCTCTATATGACTGCAACTATATCCCACTACTCACCTCTTTAAAATCAAGTCTACAGTCTTGGAGCAATTACGGGTTATCATGGTTTGGGCGTATTTCTGCAGTGAAGATGACATTGTTCCCTAAGATTCTGTACCTCTTCAGAGTTCTTCCAATTCATTTTCCAGAGAAGACAGCCAACTCTCTGCAAAAAGCCATTACGCAGTTCATTTGGAATAATAAGCGTCCCAGAATTAAACTGGATATCATGACAAAACCGAAGAACATTGGGGGTATAGGGGTGCCCCACATATTTAGGTATTATATAGCAGCGAGACTATCGGAATTGGTGGCTATGCACAGAACTCCAACCATGCCGTGGCTGGATATCGAAAATGTGAGCCTGACTCCACTTACAATGGCTCAGATTGTCTGGATCCCGGAAAAAGACAGGGATCTACCTGCTCGTCTGCCCCCTACATCGATGCACTCAATACAGATCTGGGACAAATACAGGGGAAAATTGCGCCTGTCGCCTTACAACTCCATATGTTGCACTTTCCTGGGTAACAAAAAATTTCCACCGGGGACAGTAATACGGGACTTCCTTCCCTGGCTTGACAATAAAGCTTACTTATGTACTACTCTAGTCAAAGGGCGAGAGATACGAGCCTTCCAAGACCTCAAAGACAACCTCCAGATACCAAATGGTCAATTTTTCCGCTACCTACAAATACGCCACTTTCTATCTCAAACCTTTCTACAGGGAAGTGTATCACCACCAACCCCCACTCAGTTTGAACTCTTGTGCCACTCCTCGGACCGTACTACCCACCTGATCTCAAGTTTATACAATAAGCTGTCTGGGGACAATACCACTTTAGCGCAACCATATATGGCCAGATGGGAAGAAGATGTGATGATGTCCATTGAAGACGTAGAATGGCAGACTATCTGGGAGAAGGCCAGTAAGACGTCAGTATGTACTGTTATATTGGAGAAAGCCTATAAACTGATATTTCGATGGTACATTACCCCATCGAAGCTGGCCCGTCTCTCAAAAAACACTCTCTCCCCGCTATGCTTTGCAGGATGTGGAGAACAGGGTACGTTTTATCACATGTGGTGGACCTGCGAGACAGTCAAAGCATTTTGGAAAATGGTAGCCCTTACCCTGTCAACTGTTTTCAACCAACGCATTGAGCCCGAGCCCGTGTCGTTCCTACTGGGCTTGCCTATTGACTCATTGAAATCCTCTGACTCTAACAAATTGGCGACACATATTCTAACGGCTGCAAAAACGTTAAGGGCTTCCAAATGGAAGGGCGTCTCTCTGCCAACCCAGCAAACTTTAATTACCAAAGTGAAATGGATTAGAAATATGGAGACGATTAGGGCATACTTGCAGGGCAAAGAATATCAAAATGGTCTGCTGTGGCTCCCTTGGGCGGAATATGAGACAGCTCAAACAGACGCGAACTGACTCCCGGAACTGGCTCCTTTGCACTCACCCTCTGACCCCCCCCCATTTACCTTTGTTCTTCTTTCTTTCTTTTCTTGTTTCTCTTCCCTTTCAGAAATTTGGGAAAGCACAGATACCGGATTAGGCAAGCCCGCCCATGTAACACAGGTTGATTTGAAGGAGATGCAGATAAAAACGGCAGTGACTAGTTTATAAGATAACTGTGAAGGTTTACTTGCTGTATAGAGCTACGTGTTGCAAGTCTTCCAACTCTGCTTGCCAATCTGTGATAATGTCAACTGTTTTCTAACTTAAATGTTCATACGTGTGCTTATTCTATGCTTGTTCACGTTTTACGGAAAATAAAAATCTTTAAATAAAAAAAAAAAAAAATAAACTTGATTATTTCAGAAACAGTGCAGAATATTTAATTGACTGTATTTAGAAAGTTTCTTATTTCAGTATGAGCTTATATTGATTTTTCATTTTCTCGATAGTTCCCCTTTAATCTTACTCTGCTCTTCCCACAGTGTTGCAGTAACAACTGGCCTCCCACATCAACCTGACCATTGGAAAGAGAACAGAAAATCCATGGAGGTTGGATTATAGGCTACAGAAGAACACAGGAATAAAGGGAACAGTCACACAACATGTCTCTGTACTCCCGATCCCTTATAACAGGGAAGCCCCCCAGCTGTAGAAATAACTGGTGCCTAACCTGTGGCCTGGTAGGTGGCCGTCTCTTTATCGTTGGGGGCTTCATACTCTGTGATAGGATCCAGCTCTTGTCCTTCCCCCGTCACTGATATATTCCGCAGCACCAGAGTAACGTGTTCCCGGGAGAACGACAGCCCCCCGAGACTGCCTCGCCCCCCTTCTTTCATAAGGACGTATTCACACGGCAGCACAATATCAACGGCACGATGTACCACCGGCTTGTCTTTGCACCGTACCACAAAGCCTGAAACAGAAAATGGGAGCCCGTCATCTGATGGTGAAGCCACACTGGCCCCTTACATGTTCTATTTATGAATCTGTTCTTGTGAAATGGCTGTTAAAGGGGTGATTTGCCTTTAAGTTAAAGGGATAGTGTCATGGGAAAAATGTTTTTTTTCAAAACACATCAGTTAATAGTGCTGCTCCAGCAGAATTCTGCACTGAAATCCATTTCTCAAAAGAGCAAACAGGTTTTTTTATATTTAATTTTGAGATCTGACATGGGGTTAGACATATTGTCAGTTTCCCAGCTGCCCTCAGTCATGTGACTTGTGCTCTGATAAACTTCAGTCACTCTTTACTGCTGTACTGCAAGTTGGAGTGATATCACCCCCTTCCTTTCCCCCAGCAGCCTAACAATAGAACAATGGGAAGGTAACCAAATAGCAGCTCCCTAACACAAGATAACAGCTGACTGGTAGATCTAAGAACAGCTCTAAATAGTAAATCCAGGTCCCACTGAGACACATTCAGTTACATTGAGTAGGAGAAACAACAGCCTGCCAGAAAGCAGTTCCATCCTAAAGTGCTGGCTCTTTCTGAAAGCACATGACCAGGCAAAATGAGCTGAGATGCACCTACACACCAATATTACAACTAAATACACTTGTTGGTTCAGGAATGACATTTTATTTTGTAGAGTGAATTATTTGCAGTGTAAACAGTGTCATTTAGAAATAAAAATCACTACATGACAGAATCCCTTTAGTACCTTATAGAATGACTAATTCAAAGTAACTTTTCAATTGGCGTTAGTTATAGTTTATAATTATTTGCCTGTTTTCTTCTGATTCTTTCCAGCTTTCAAACTGAGGGTCACTGACCCCATCTAAAATACAAATGCTCTGTAAGGCTACAAATATATTGTTATTGCTACTTTTTATTACTTATATTTCTATTCAGGCCTCTCCTAGTCATATTCCAGTCTCTTATTCAAATCAATGCATGGTTGCTAGGGGAATTTGGACCCTAGCAACCATATGGCTGAAATTACAAACTGGAGAGCTGCTGAATAAAAAGCTAAATAACTCAAAAAACACAAATAATAAAACATGAAAACCAATAGCAAATTGTCACTTTGTAATTTAAAGGTGAACAACCCCTTTAACACAATTTAGTGCCCCTGTGATCCCCCTAACACCCCATTTCCCATCTTACTGTGCAGGAGAAGAATCAGCACCAGCGGGAAGTGTTTTCTTCTCTTCATGTCCAACATGGTCCCACTGTGTCGCACAATGACACACCCACGGCCCCAACCCAACACTGAAGCAGCACTTTGTCACACACACACAAACACACACACACACACAAACACACACACACACACACACACAAACACACACACAATTGTGCAACTGAGTCCCACTAGGCTCAAAGCTGCTGTAACCGAGACACCAGGGAAACAGACAGTGTATCTGTAACCAGGCAAAGACACAATGTTGTGTAGCTGATACACAATACAACAATGATACAAAACAACACAATGAATATGTGTCACAGGAGAAAATCCCAATATCTGTAGAAATAAATACTTACATTAGCAGAGTAGAACAGTCACAGAGACAAACACAACAAATACACTAAAACAACAAAGAAGACACACAATCATGCACTTTACACAGAGATCCTAACAACAGCAGCAACAACAAGCCACACACTGAAACAGCCCTAAAGCAAAAAGAGAAATACTCTTTCATCAGCCCCCCAAGTGCTGAGCACTAACAGGCCCCAATAACACACGCACACCCGGGAAAATGACGCGCAACTTTCATTTTCATTTTTAACTATAAGGCTCGCTGTGTAGCTCGGCAGCGACTCCTAGTGGGCGGGACGCGAATGGCAATATGAAAGAAGCTGCACGTCCGCCCCGTAAAGTGTGACGTTTATGCGGCGAAAGTGAAGGCGATTCCGATTCCTACCAACAACATTGTCACCGGCCACTGAGAAAGGATGAGCTGGAGCACGGAAAGGATTTGTCGCGGACTGCTATTGGCTGGTGATTTACAGTGGAGAAGGGTGTTAGCCAAAGCATAGGGGCCTTTGTATAGCGATGAAACTGATACTGTACCCCCTACTGTAAATGATAAGGATATTAGAAGTCACTGAGGGGTTGTTCTGTGACCATATAAAGGCACAAGGCTGCAGGCTGAGTTATACAGGGAACTCTGAGTATCACTCATGTATTATAAGGGATAATGTACCCCCTACTGTAAATGATAAGGATATTAGAAGTCACTGAGGGGTTGTTCTGTGACCATATAAAGGCCCAAGTCTGCAGGCTGAGTTATACAGGGAACTCTGAGTATCACTCATGTATTATAAGGGATAATGTACCCCCTACTGTAAATGATAAGGATATTAGAAGTCACTGAGGGGTTGTTCTGTGACCATATAGGCACAAGGCTGCAGGCTGAGTTATACAGGGAACTCTGAGTATCACTCATGTATTATAAGGGATAATGTACCCCCTACTGTAAATGATAAGGATATTAGAAGTCACTGAGGGGTTGTTCTGTGACCATATAAAGGCACAAGTCTGCAGGCTGAGTTATACAGGGAACTCTGAGTATCACTCATGTATTATAAGGGATAATGTACCCCCTACTGTAAATGATAAGGATATTAGAAGTCACTGAGGGGTTCTGTGACCATATAAAGGCACAAGTCTGCAGGCTGAGTTATGCAAGGACTCTGGGGCAGCCATTCAAGCACAGGATACACAGAAGATAACAAGCATGGATGGAATTATTATATAACTCTGACAAAACCCAGTTGTACTTTGGGCACTGGAGGGCCGTGTGACTCAAAGCTGAAAATGGAGAAAAGGCACAGGATACACAGCAGATACCAGATAAGCTCTATCATACATAATGGAATTCTATGTTTCCTGTGCTTGAATGGCTGCCCCCATGGCTACACAGCAGCTTGTTTATATAAACTATAGTAGTACTTATCTGTTATCTACTGTGTATCCTGTGCTTGAATGGCTGCCCCCATGGCTACACAGCAGCTTGTTTATATCAACTATATTAATGTTTCTGAAGCAAACAAATCAGTTCTAGCAGTGCAGGGCAACACTACATAATGTTGTCATTACTTTAAAACACGTTAATTAAATGGTGTAACTGTTCCTTTAAGGAATAATATAAAATGAATTGAAGAAGATCCAGTAGCAGTATATAATTAAAGATAAACATCAAAATATATTTGTAGCTGTTGGACATCGTGATAACTGGGTGAGTTTGGGTGTCGGGGTGAATCAGACATTGGCATTCTAAAAAAGGGAAATTCAAGGGACTAAACAGGCAAAAGAATGTTATGCAGTTAATTGGTTTCCTTAGTCTGGAAATTCCCACTTCCCTGCATGGAATTTCTTCTCATATCCACACGAAGGGTCCGCTTTCCATTTTGACTTTCAGGCATAAGAGCCCAGTGTGGGGAGGAAGAGGGAAGGGGTAATAGGGAAACCTGCAACTCTTCCATTGTTATTAAAGTACAATGAAAACTCGATTTTAAGTTTTCCCTTGTTTTACATTTTTTATTTGTGGTCCCACCAATTTCTAATGCATTTCAATGGGTGCATTTCCCTGATTTTAAGGGGCCGATTCACTAAATTCGAGTGAAGGATTCTAATTAAAAAAACTTCGAATTTCTAAGTGTTTTTTGGGCTACTTCGACCATCGAATGGGCTACTTCGACCTTCGACTACGACTATCGAAGGATTCGAACTAAAAATCGTTCGACTATTCGACCATTCGATAGTCGAAGTACTGTCTCTTTAAAAAAAACTTCGACCCCCTAGTTCGGCAGATAAAAGCTACCGAAGTCAATGTTAGCCTATGGGGAAGGTCCCCATAGGCTTACCTAAGTTTTTTTGATCGAAGGATATTCCTTCGATCGTTGGATTAAAATCCTTCGAATCGTTCGATTCGAAGGATTTAATCGTTCGATCGAATGAATAATCCTTCGATCGTTCGATCAAATTTTCTGAGCTAAATCCTTCGACTTCGATATTCGAAGTCGAAGGATTTCAATTCCTAGTCGAATATCGAGGGTTAATTAACCCTCGATATTCGACCCATAGTAAATCTGCCCCTAAGTCATGTTTTCCCGGATCTTGGCATCAAAATTTTGTCCTGATGTACCAAAAACTGCTTTTTTCCCCTCTATGAATGTTAGTCTCCCTATTGATATTGCTAGTGAGTGCAAGCTCTGAAGGTCAGCAACAGCTGGGATGTCATTGGTCAGATCTCACGTTATTGAATGAATGTTGACCTCAGGGCCCCAATATTACTCTAGACATTCGTGGGCGGTTATGAGTTGACTCAGGGCAGACTTGATTAGAAATGGCTTGACACAAAGGCTTGAATACTCTATAGTTTTAAGACAAATAAAGATTCTGCTGAGTCTCCTGACTTACGGGCAGAGACACACGCTCAGATTCGGGGAGATTAGTCGTCCAGCGACAAATCTCCTCTTCTTCGGGGCGACTAATCTCCCCAAACTGCCTCCCGCCTGCTAGAATCGAAATCGCCGGCGGGATGGCAATTGGTGCACTTCGTTTTCCGAAGTCGCCCGAAGTTGCCTCGCGAAGAAGAGGGCGACTAAATCTCCCTGAATCTAAGCGAGTGTCTCTGCCCTAAAGTTGAACTTGGAGACAATGAGGGGACACGGTGCTTCAGCTTTCTCTGCACACAATGATGTTATTTTCTTGCACCTATCAGTGCCGGCCTTGGAATGGAACCGCAGCCAGCCAGGGGAAACAGAAGGGGAACCGAGAGAATATTGTTCCTTATTTATTTTTTGATAAATGAGGTGGAAGAAAATTGGCCTGCTAGGTCATATGCAAATACAGGTGCAGTGTAATCACTGAGTTACTCACTAAATGCCAGTTTTACTTCTCAAACCTTGTTGGTATGGAGCAGCAGGATTCTGGCCAATGAACTCATGGAAATTGCCCAATATGAGTAGAATTTTTAAGAGAGTCGCACAAATAACATATTTATTGCAGGCAGGGAGCTTACCCCTTTTATTGTGACTATTGTGTAAAATGACACTGTTTACACTGCAAATAATTCTCTCTACAATATAAAATTTCATTCCTGAACCAACAAGTGTATTTAGTTGTAATATTGGTGTGTAGGTGCATCTCAGGTCATTTTGCCTGGTCATGTGCTTTCAGAAAGAGCCAGCACTTTAGGATGGAACTGCTTTCTGGCAGGCTGTTGTTTCTCCTACTCAATGTAACTGAATGTGTCTCAGTGGGACCTGGATTTTACTATTGAGTGCTGTTCTTAGATCTACCAGGCAGCTGTTATCTTGTGTTAGGGAGCTGCTATCTGGTTACCTTCCCATTGTTCTGTTGTTAGGCTGCTGGGGGGGGAGGGGTGATATCACTTCAACTTGCAGTACAGCAGTAAAGAGTGACTGAAGTTTATCAGAGCACAAGTCACATGACTGGGGGCAGCTGGGAAACGGACAATATGTCTAGCTCCATGTCAGATTTCAAAATGAAATATAAAAAAATCTGTTTGCTCTTTTGAGAAATGGATTTCAGTGCAGAATTCTGCTGAAGCAGCACAATTAACTGATGCGTTTTGAAAAAATGTTTTTTCCCATGACAGTATCCCTTTAAGTAAGATGTAGAGAGTGAGACAATTTGCAATTGGTTTTCATTTTTTATTGTTTGTGATTTTAGAGTTATTTAGCTTTTTATTCAGCAGCTCTCCAGTTTGCAATTCTGATGGCTAGGGTCCAAATTCCCCTAGCAACCATGCTTTGATTTGAATAAGAGACTGGAATATGGATAGGAGAGGCCTGAATATTACGAAAATTGCCGAAGCGTCAGAAGAAGACCTGATAAAGACCGAAGAAGAAGAAAAATGGCTGCCGTAAACTCTGCAGGACAAAATCTGCACGAGGGGTAAGTACAAAGTTAGGGGCATTTGCCCGGGGTAGCAGCTAGGCTGGGGGGAGGGTGTTAGGGTTTTTTTAAAATAAGGGGTTTACTTCTCCTTTAAGTCTAAGTGCAACCATTAGGCTCCGCTTGTGTATCTGCATGAAGTCATTGGAAGCCGGCAAGTAAATAAATGGCTACCTATCCTTATAAACCTACAGCTGAAGTAGAACATATTTATAATATATATTATTATATTATATATGTAGTTTCACTGGACACCATGGAGGTCACAGACCTAGTACAGATACACAGCATTTCTATACATGAACACAATAACAAATGACTCATACATAAGAAAAAAACTTGGACTTTATACAGACATTTCACAGAAATGGACAGGAATTATTTACAGCCAAACGTTTTTAATTCTAAGGCTCTTTGTAACAATTGTTTTTCATTTTTATGGTTTTTGAATTATTTCGCATTTTGTTCAGCAGCTCTTCAGTTAGCAATTTTGGATGCTATCTGATTGTTAGGGTTCAAATTACCCTGCCTGAATGAGACATTGGAAGATTAATCAGAGAGAGCCTGAATAGAAAGATATGGAATAATTATTAAAAATAACAATGGAATTGTAGCCTTACAATAGTTTTCTTTTGCTGCTGGGGTCAGTGACTCCCATCTGACAGAGGCAGAAGAAAAAGATATTAAAAATAGAAGATAAACTGAAACGTTGCTAAGAATAAGACATTCTATAACATACTAAGGGGCCTATTTATTAAATTTCAATTTTTTCTGGTCGAGTTAAAGGGAAAAAACCCTTGGATTTCTGATTTATTATACCTCAAAGCTGCTAACAATCTGAATACACCTGTCAAAATCATGTAGAAATCAATGGCAGATGTCCCTCACGATCTGCGCTGGGTTTCATTCGATAATCCAAAAAAGTCAAGGTTTTTGGGTGACAACACGAAAAAGTCAAATTTGAAAAAGCCGTATGATTTGAATTGTCGCATGATTTTGTCTAGGATTCGGTTCGGTATTCGGGCGAATCTTTCACGAAGGATTCAGAGGTTTGGCCGAATCCAAAATAGGGGATTCATTGAATCCCTAATTTTTCCCACAATTACTTTTTCAAGCTGATTTTTTGATAAATTTGGTTGACTTTGGTTTAATTAAAAAATTTAAAAATCGGAGTTTCTGTAAATACCCCCCTAAAAGTTAACTTAATTGACAACTGCCCCTTTATGAAATAACAAAAACCATAGCTTTTTCCCCCTGATTTAAACAAGAACAGAACAGGCCCTATTCATTTCACTCATGTTAAACAAGGGGAACATATGAAAAATAATAAAGGGTCACTTCAGTCTGCTGTGGCCCTACTGGCACCCTAGACTGAGGGGCCTATTTATCAACAGTCTAATTTTCATAGTTTTTAAAACCACAACTAGACTCTCAAACTCTAAAACTGCAAATGTGAGAACATTCTGTAGAACTCAGAGCTAAAAAATACAAATACCTCTAAAGCCTCTAAAAATTTGAGTTTTTTGGACAATTCCTAATGAAAAAAAGAAAACCTCTAAAATTCCATATTGATTTAGAGCAGTCCAATTGGATTAGCCCAGCTCCCATTGACTTCTATTGGACCTTGGGAAGTTTCGTATTAGAGATTTTTGTGTTTTTAACACAAAATTTTAATACAAAATTTTCATAAATCTCAAATTCTTAGAACTTTTTTTTTTTTTTTTTTAAATGAGACAACCACATATTTGTAGATATTAGTGGAAACAATTGAAAATTGATTGTTAGTAAATGGGCCCCTGAGTGTTAGCTCCCTGAGTTTTGTTATAGCTTGTGCGAAAAGCTACCATAAAGCTATACCAACCTTGACCATTCACCTGTATTACTTAAGTATTTAAGGGTATATTTGCCCTTTAAACAGAGCAATACGCAGCACTGGTTTGGCAGGTTTTTGCAGGGAATCCAGCTATAAATAAATACAATAAAATATGCAATAAATCACTTGCTGCTCACCTTAGCTCACATAATGGGAACAAGTGACTTGATTATAAAGAAGTTATTCACAGCTTGTGCAGGGAAAAAGGTAAATGGTAAATGCCCTATACAATTACATTCTAGCCAATTAAAGCTCAGGGAATTTTCCCTTGTGTATTTTCATTTCCTTTTAACTCGCATAAGCCCAAGAGTGGTACAACTGAATTTATAGAATGAAACACCGCTGCTTCATCATCACATTGTGAATTCTGACTCATTTATACAGTGATCTCCTTCCTCCATTAACAGAAGTTCCTGGTCAGGTCCTCCAAAGGTTGGGGCCCTGAGATAGAAAAGCGTGATTCAGGAGTAGTAAGAGAAGCTTGCAGGGATTGGTGAATTGTGGAATGGGGAATCAGTTGGGTATATCATGGGGGGTTATATGTAGTATAGGGCCCCGTAATTACTGATGCCCTGCCCTGTTCCTGAGTGATGTTGGGTTGTATTCCTTCACTAGCTTCCCTTCCAGAAACTGGCATGGTTCATGGTCATAACAGAGACTAGTGGATCATAAATTTGGGGGCCGATTCACTAACTTCGAGTGAAGGATTCGATGAATTTGAATTTCGAAGTTTTTTTTGGGCTACTTCGACCATCGAATGGACTACATTGACCTTCGACTACGACTATCGAAGGATTCAAAGTAAAAATTCGATAGTCGAAGTACTGTCTCTTTAAAAAAAACTTCGACCCCCTAGTTCGCCAGCTAAAAGCTACCGAAGTCAATGTTAGCCTATGGGGAAGGTCCCCATAGGCTTGGCTAACTTTTTTTGATCGAAGGATACTCCTTCGATCGTTGGATTTAAATCCTTCGAAACGTTCGATTTTAAGGATTTAATCGTTCGATCGAAGGAATTATCCTTTGATCGTTCGATCGAACTATCTGTGCTAAATCCTTCGACTTCCATATTCGAAGTCGAAGGATTTTAGTTCCTAGTCGAATATCGAGGGTTAATTAACCCTCGATATTCGACCCTTAGTGAATCGGCCCCTTATATTTTCCTGTATTGTCATAGTCCTGTATTTTCCATGGTAAGTTCTGAATATCCATATGTTTAGGGAGCAGATAATAAATAAATGATATCATACACATTAACCAGTGGAGCCCTTGGACAATAGGACACCAGTTTGTACAGCCACGTCATTGACCTTCACGCTTGTGTTCCAAACCACCACCACAGCCGAGTCAAGATCAGATGGAAATTGTTGAGTTGAGGTCTCATTTGTCCTACATCAGTGTTCTCCAGACTTGTTCAGGTCTTTGAGACCCATCATTTAAGTAGGGGGCCTTAGGTTTGCCACCTGGCCAGTATTTAATTTAAAAATGTTGCTTGATGACAATGTTATTTATAGGGAAAACCCATAAAAATATAGGAAGGATGGTATTTTTTTTCCAGAAAACGTGGCAACCCTACTCATCACAAAATTGTAGTCATATGTAGACATCATGGTGTCAGCTATTCACTTATAGTTCCAAGAATAAGAAGTAAATCTTCACCCTCAAATTTCTTCTTCAAGCTGATCTTCCAGGAATAGCTAAGTGATATATGAGGCACTCTTATGTCTCCTTCAACCTGGGCCATCCTCCACTTTGGGAGCCACTGCTCTCCATAGACAGATTTTTATGAAACTGCAGAGAACGGGGTTTGAACTTTCCCATTGTATGGGGTGGTTGTAACATGATTCCCTACTCGAGCTGTTCATTATTTAGATGCTTGATCTTCAGTCTTTGATGCAGCTTGTTTCTTCTTGTATGGGAAAATGAAGATGATCATCATCAGGCAAAACTGGAATGGAAAGGTGGGTATTGCAGCCTGGGGCTACTTTAAAAGGGTAGACATAACCAGAGCTTTGTCCATTGGTAGACTCTGCAAAGAAGCACAAAATCCATCAGTACACATGGAATTCTACCTCCTTATCTGTGAAGATGGTTGTATCAGTTAAGAAACAGTACTATAGACTGCACCATAAGTCAACGTATAGTATATCAAATGGCATGGTCTGAGCATTCATGACACTTACACGAGTACAACAGTTCACTTAGCAAGGATACAGAAGAGGCTTTTCATCTAGAACCCCCCGCCAACATATACTATATGAAGTGTACTAAAAACCCCAGCAGGCATCAGCATTAATAAAAACTCCAGTAGTACCAGTAAAGGTAACCACCCTCCCAGCATATCAGGATATCAGGATGAAGTTTTGCATAAATGCCTGGGCCAAACCATTAGCTGACGTTTTATCAAGACGTCATCAGCTTTCCTTCTACTTGGCACTGGCATGCTCTGGCTCAGTAGTCTAATAGCTGCAATTGGTTTGGCTTCACTTAAAGGGGATTTTTAATCCCATAGCCTGACATGACTCAGCAGTTGTAATAAAAATATATTTTCATTGGTCTTACCCGAGAGGTGGAAAGTCTGCATTGGACTATTCTCAGCATAGGGTAAGATTGTTTCTGCAGGATTTTCGGACAGGTCTGTACTCTGGGTTCCCTTGGACATTGGCAACAGTACTGCCGAAAATGAACCAAGTGAAAGTAGCCGTTTCTCGTTATCCTTATCTACACCTTGTTCAGTTCTTGCATCTGCTGTATTTAAGGATGATGGTTTGTTGTCCTTCTAAGAAAATTAATGCAACATCATTATAATTCTATTCAGAGTCATTTTATGGCCTTGTATTAAACTTGTGTACCATTGATATGATGTTGCAGTTGTCTACCCCTCATTATTTATGGCTTCTGACAATATATAGACCCCAGGACCCTAAATCATACCACCTTATTGTCCCTATTTACTGTATGTGGGATAATCCTGGCAGAACCCATAAGAGGAGGAGCTTATCCAAAAACAGGTAGGGTTTGGGTGAATGGAGGATGTGTCTGGGTTAAATATGGTATGGCCCTAAACATTCCAATTTTCCTTATATGATATATTGACAGGGTGTGCCCCTAAATCTGGCCATACACTATAAGATCCACTTGTTTGACTAGGTTGCCAAATGAGCTGATAATTCCCCCTGATATGTTCACCTAAGGTGGAGATACCGAGCTTAATCCAGTCGTTGGCCCTAGGGTCAAACAATCAGATTATAATGGCGTTCATATGAGCCATGAGAACAACGCATCAACAATTTGATTCTCGATCAGATGGGAAAATCAAACCTTGACGATTGTCATCTGCCCGATTTTTAGCCAGATATCAGTGGGTGAGAAGACCCCATAAATGGGCATGTAAGCTGCTGAATTGGTCTAAAGGGCCATCTTAAAGGAGAAACAAACCTTTGCTACTAAAATCACCTACCCCCCTACCCTACATAGACCCCCCTCCCCCCAGCCTAGGTGGTAGCTTTGCTAAATGCCCCTCAGAGTTCACGGGTGCCATCTTCAGCCACTTCGGTAATCTTTGGGTCTTCTTCTGGCGTGAAAAAGACAATTGCTCCAACTGCGCATGTGCCGATATGCTGCTCTATTCCCGTAGATTACCAAAGAGAAAAAGATGGCTGCCGTGAACTCCAATGCCCTGAATCTGCACGAGGGGTAAGTAAAGAGATAGGGACATTTAGCAAAGGTACCACCTAGGCTGGAGGGGGAGCAGGTAGGGGGGTCTATGTAGATTAAGTCAAATGCCATCTCTAAAACTGGGCCTGTGAGTAACGGGATCTTTTCAAAAACAGCATATAAAGAATATCATGCTCTTACCTCGATGCCCATGGCACGAACTGGAAAACAGAAAGAGAACGACACGTTAGTGTCCATTTGTACCACATAGCACAAACATGTACAATTCTCTTGGGTACCCATCAACCATTCAGGTGCTTCTAAGAGCAGTTAAGTGTTGGTATCTTTCTGCTAGAGCTTTCTGGTCCAGGGGCCTAAGGGTACATTTTGTAACTCTGTGGGAGAGGGACAAAGTGCTACAAATCTCCAACCATTTAGTGAACTGGAATCAGACCCAAGCACCCAGTGCTGTCAAGTGTCTGAATTGGGAAAGTAGTAAATATGTAACATTGGGTGTTACTAGAGTACTCTAATTGCAGATTTAACTCAGCGATCCCCAACCTTTTTTTACCCATGAGCCACATTTAACCGTAAAAAGAGTTGGGGAGCAACACAGGCATAAAATTATTCCCTGGGGGTGCCAAATAAGGCGTTTGATGGGTTGGCTATTTGGTAGCGCCAATATGGACTGGCAGCCTACAGGAGGCTCTGTTTGGCAGTACCTGGTTATATGCAACCAAAACTTGCCTCCAAACCTGGAATTAAAAAAAACATCCCAGGCCACTGGGGACAATAGCCAAGGGGTTGGCGAGCAACATGAGGAACACTGCTCAAGCAGTGGGTTGGACTTAAACACTCTAATGGGAGCTTACATGGGAAGGGGTAGGATGTCTAAATGAAGCAGTGGGCTGGACTAGAAGACTCAGATCGAAGTTAATGGGGGAAAAAGCAGTCTAGCCAAAGCAGTAGGTACAACAAGGAAATGCATAGCAACTTCTAGAGGTAGCGGTTAAGGATACTCTAGATTTACTTCTACTAGAGATGCATTTAAGCGTTAATTCAAACACTGTAATGCTAAATTAGTGGGTCAGGTTAACTACCCGTTATGTTGAATTAAATACATTAGAGGCTTTATATTTGTAACAGAAATACATGTAGGGGCCCATTTACTTAGTTCGAGTGAAGGAATAGAAATAAAAAAAACGTTGAATTTCGAATGTTTTTTTTTGGCTACTACGACCTTCGACTACGACTTTGAATCGAACGATTCGAACTAAAAATCGTTCCACTATTCGACCATTCGATAGTCGAAGTAATGTCTCTTTAAAAAAAACTTCGACCCCCTACTTCGCCACCTAAAACCTACCGAGGTGCCATGTTAGCCTATGTGGAAGGTCCCCATAGGCTTTCTATCAATTTTTAGGTCGAAGAAAAATCATTCCATCGATGGATTAAAATCCTTCGAATCGAACGTTTCGAAGGATTTTTCATTTGATCGTTCGATCGAACTATTTACGCTAAATCCTTCGACTTCGATATTCAAAGTCGAAGGATTTACATTCGGCAGTCGAATATCGAGGGTTAATTCGATATTCGACCATAAGTAAATTTGCCTCTAATTGTCTCTTAGTTGTCTCACAAAGTATTTTTAGAATTCTATCCTTCCTTTTACATTGCCATGATGCCTCTACCCTCGTCATAACCCAATGTCACACATCCCTATTCTGTCCGTTCCCTCAGCGCCTCTTTACCACATCTGCTTTCCCTGTACTTATAGTAACATAAGTAGAGGAATCCCATCATCTGTCCCTCCCAATTGGAGCTTACAGTCTATCTAATCCTCTGATCAAATTTTTATCAGAAGCCAAATAATGTCCTGTATTTTTGGAATATGGGGAAGGGGGTTAAGATGGAGAAACCCATGCAGGGAGAAAATACAAACTCCTTGCAGACAGGACCCTGGTTGGAATCAAACCTAGAAACCCTTGCGCTGCGAGGCAGCAATGCTACCCACTGGAATGTTAAATAATAGGTGCTGTAAATGTAGTATATTAGGTCGATATGTCAATCAAAGGGTGAAATGTAACAACCGACCTGAATTTTGCTCCAGGCCTAGTAAACATTAGCAACCAATCAGGTGCTTTAAAATAAGCAACCTACCAAATGCTGTGTGCTGAATGGTTGCCATAAGTTACCAGACATGTTATGACATTACCACCCTACGATGGCAGCTAACCAGGGATTTTAAAGCTCATAATACAAAGGTTTTTTTTTTTAAATAATATAAAGCGGCTTTGTGTGTGTGGGAAACGAGAAAACTCATTAGTAGAGAATTATGCATTATCACCAGCAAAAACAGTTACTTCCCCTTTAACCACGGAGAAATGAACAAGAGACACAAAATGCAGCCAACTTTCCGTGTAAAATGGGGAAGCTGATAAAAATGATTTTGCTATGTCGTAAATGAAGGCTCCAATACAGTCATTCATTGCATAATGCACACAGGCAGGAAGAGACTGCGCCCTCTCTACATACGTGTTCCTTTATCTCTTTGTAAATATCCCTTTCCGCTGTATTGATGATTTCCACAACCCCAAATGCTGAGCTTCTCAACAGCAACCTAGAACCCACTGAGCATGTGCAGTGCCACTGACACTCACAGCATTGGCTAACGAGATTCAAGATGACGAGATCCTATGAACAACTTTGAAGACCAGGATCATTACTGACTGCCGAACCTCTAGGCTGGTACAGTACATTTACTATTTAAAGTACAGTATTTGATGTTTAGTTTTTATTACTTCAGTTCTCCTTTAATAAAATGGCTCAGAACCTGAAATGAGGAAAAAAATGAAGAGCCTTCCCTAATTGTGTTCCCTTCTATAGACATGCAGCAATGTGAATCACATACACAGGACTGTATTCTTACCTATTCCCTTCAAAACACGAGTATTGGTAACAAGCAATAATATTATGAGTCCTAAACAGATCAGGCCAATAGTCACGGGAATTATAATCCAAAGTGGGGTACCTGAAAAGGGATAAATTAGATCTGAATTAGAGTGTTTAAGGTCATGGGGAAGAATATGCAGAAAGATACATCCAGGTTAATAAATATATTATAAAATCATCGACTAATGCAATTAGAAGTTAAAGGCCAAATATCAAGATCTTATTTTATTGTAATATGGCAGGTAATGTTATAGGGACCTTCAGCTAGAACTTCAATGGCAGAGATGGAGACATCATGGAGACGCTGGAGACACTGGAATATTTGTACCAGCAAGAAGACCGGGGGCCACTTTAATATGAATCAGGGTAAGAAATGTAAGAAATGCACACGTGTTATACTATCATACAAATAACATGACAGCTCCCACCCATGTATATATATACAGAAAGGAATGTTCTACCTTCACTTAGTTATATCTTCCTATTGTACGTTCTAAGGGAAGTAATATAACAGCTCCACCCATATATATATAAATACACATTTAGAGAAAAAGAATGCTCTATGTACACAATAACCTTTGTCCTATAAAAACATGTAAGCAGATATACTTGTTATGCAGCAAGACTATTGAGCATATTGTTATGTTATGTGGCTTTTGCCAATTCTGTAGCCAAGGTTGCCATTCTCTCCTTTATGTTATAGGTAACTGTTATTATTTGAAAATGCTGATCAAATAAAGAAAAGAAATGTGGGGACATTTGGCCAGATTATGTTATTGTTACTGTCTACTGAAGATACAATGCTCTTAATAAGCTTATTAGTATCCAGGGGTTGCCATAACAATCAGTGTAGGGTAACACAGAACTGCCATTTAGGGGGTATATTTATCTATGAGTGAAGTTAATAGTGAAGTTCCGCCATTAGAGTGAAATTCCGCCACTTCCAATTCATTTCTATGGGGGTTTTAAAGGTGTATGTATCAAAGGGTGAAATGTCACTTTCACCCATTGATAAAAACGCCTTTCAAAATCCCATAGAAATGAATGGAGAGCTGCGGAATTTCACTCTAGTGGCGGAAATTCACTCTTTGATAAATTTACCCCTTGGACTTTACAACTAGTGCTGAACCACAGCTTCCACCCTAGAAGTGCAAGTGGGACAAGAAACCATGGTAGAGCAAGATGGCTATGGTAATGACTACAGTAGGGAAAGATGGCTGTGGTAGGGGAAGATGGTCATGCTAGGTCAATATGGTGATGTTTCAGCAAGATGTCAATGGTAGAGCAAGAAGGTGATGTTATAGCAAGATGTCTATGACAGAGCAAGAAGATGAAGTTATAGGAAGATGTCAATGGTAGAGCAAGTAGGTGATGTTATAGCAAGATGTCTATGGTAGAGCAAGAAGATGAAGTTATAGGAAGATGTATATGGTAGAGCAAGAAGATGATGTTATAGGAAGATGTCTATGGTAGAACAAGAAGATGAAGTTATAGGAAGATGTCTATGGCAGAGCAAGAAGATGATGTTAAAACAAGATGTCTATGGTAGAACAAGAAGGCGATGTTATAGCAAGATGTCTATGGTAGAGCAAGATGGTATGGCAAGACAGAGAATTGTGGCAAGAGAAACAATAAAATCATCCTAAAATAGTGGGTTTGGTGCATCCCTATAATTTAATAATCTGTCTGAACACAGGCTCTTCTTAAATTAGAAAGACATAAGAGCTCATTTACATGAAGAACATTGCACTTAATGTTGTGCCATTTGTTTCACGTGTAAGGGAGTGGCTTGTACATCAGTGTCCCACCCATGTGCCGCTTCTTCCCTCTCAAGTGCAAGTTACACCTGTCTGTAAGCAAATTACTAACCGGCACAAATCTTTTCACCTACTGTACGTGGAGCAAAATTTTACTCCTTATTTGGGTGGGTACAGTTACACTGGAAATCTGGTGAAGAATGTATTTATTGAATCAAACAGAAGAGGAGCAGAATTAGTACCATTGTCTGATGCATGTCCGCCATTTGTCCTGTGATCTGTTCAAAAAAGAAAGTCAAAAAAGTTCATGGCTGGTTGGGGATTGAGGGAATGGTGATTCATACAAGTTGGAGGGCTTTCCAGTTAAAGACTAGTAGCATTAACCAACAAGAGTTATAAGACTGTATTGTAGACCAAGAACAGGAATGGTGGCTTCTTGGCACCTCCTGGGGTCTGGAACAAACACTAGTAGAATAATAAAGGAGTACTCACGTGTGGTGGATTCCACTGTAGTTGTGGGGGTGGTGACACGTCGGCAGTGCATGCACTTCCCCAGTGGGTTGTAGAGCTCACACACAGAGCCATCTTGGCAGCCGCACTCGGTAGCAGTGGTGGCAGAGCAATTGACAGTGGCTACCAGTCCTGTATCTGACAAGTGAGATAAAGGCACAAGAAGTTTGGATTTCATGCATGCAGATGGATCGTGTGAAATGGAGCAACAGGTGGAGTAAAGGAAAACATAGGGATAATTATGACCATGGCAGACTATTAATTAATTACCAGCAGCGGGTGACTCCTTGAATCAAACGCTGTCATGTTTCTTTATAATCCATAAATCCGCCCATAGATCTTTGTCTTCCTACCCCCAACATTGCCCTACAATACTCTACACCTCCTTTTGAACGAAAAGTCCCAAATTATAAATCCACAAAGATGGAGCTTGTGTGGTTTGCTGCAGATAAGGGATGTGGCTAGTAATAACTGGGTGTTGCCTCAGACTGGGAACATGACCTGAAATGCCCTGATTTCTTATATGCTCGGAATGCTGGGAAATATTAAAATTATTAGTGGGGTTTCAATGAGTCAATGAATATCGTTCAATTCAATCTCTATATCTATAATACCGGAACGCTATTAATAATCAAATCTCAATTCTAAATGTTTAAGTCAAAATGATAGATTCTAGATTAGAGATAATCTCTTTAATAGCATGAATTGCTCACCCTTTATCAACGACGTGGGTGTGTATGCCTCAGGTCCCACACTCATGGTTTCGCAAACAGCATAGAAGGGAAAACGCACGCACCAGACGAGTGGCCCAGGTGCATCCAGTGTCGGACTGGGACACCAGGGGCCCACCAAAAACCCTGAGACCAGGGCCCACCCAAACACCTTTAGACCAGGGACCCACTCTAAGTATTATTTTCTTCCTTTCCTTAAGGTGGCCATACACGGATAGATCCCCTCGTTTGGCAATGTCGCCAAACGAGCGGATCTCCCTCCGATATGCCCACCTTGAGGTGGGCAATATCGGGCAGATCCGATCGTGGGCCCTAGGGCCCAACGATCGGATCCTAGCATTCACAAACGGGCGGTCGGATCGCGGGACCGCATCAACGAACAGATGCGGCCGCGATCCGACGGGGTTTTTAAACCCATCCGATCGAGATCTGGCCGACTTTCGGGCAGATCTCGATCGTGGAAGCCCGTCGGGGGCCCCCTTACACGGGCCAATAAGCTGCCGACACGGTCTGTCGGCAGCTTTTATCGGCCCGTGTATGGCCACCTTTAGTCAACCTCTATTCTCCTATTCTCTTTTCTTTCCATACTATAACATATTATTCCATCGATTTAGCCTCTTTATTCTCATAGAAAAAGGGAATGGCCATGAAATAAGCCAAATATTTAGAAGCAGGAGGGCCCACTAACACCTTGGCCCACAGGGAGCTTTTCCTGCCGGGCCAGTCCGACACTGGGTGCATCGCCCCGAACCCGTAGGTGGAGGTGAAGAGCAGTCGAAGAAGAAAATTGGCGAGCACTATGTTTGCCACTCATTGAATAATAAGGTCAACTTTATTTCAGCAGTTTAAAAACATCAAAGTCCTGACGCGTTATCCAAAGATACATAGTCATGGGCTGTGAGGTTTCAATATTCTACTTTTCAGGCATATAATGGAATGCTACCCAAGCTGGGCACCCTAGACCTGGGCAAATGCAGGGACATCAATTAAAGGAAAACTATACCCCCCAAAATGAATACTTAAAGGAGTTTTGGCTCATGGGACCTAACATGTTTGCATGCCTCCCAATATTTTTGAAACAAAAAGAGGGACAAAAAGATTTGCCACGCATAGCCCATTTTTGAGGCCACACGACTAATTACAGTGTTCATTTTAAAAAATTTGGCAGGTTAAGAAAGTTTGAACATATTTCTGTGTTTTGTTTTCAGTTATTACAGTTTTGCTAATGAAGGTGAATTGCCTTTTAAGCTGAGTCTAACTTCTCCCAAGGGACATCCTTATCTAAATTGTTACAATTACGTATTTGCTTATCACAAATTTGTTACAAAGTATATTATTTGCACCTGTTCTAGGCTCTCTACCAAAAGCCAATTAAGTTAGAAACTTTGTTTCTTTGTTCTGGCTGTTCAGTGCAGAGAAAATCAGGACTTTCCAGTACAAACGTGGGACTGCGGGTTGAGCTGTCAAAAGAGGGACTGTCCCGCTGAAAGCGGTTGGGAGGTATGTGCATGGTTTGTTTGGATGGTTTGTGTGCACCGTGAATCTTACGATCCCAGGTGGGGCGGCCATTAATTTTTTTAAAATGGCAATTTTCTATTTATGATTACCCAATGGCATATTTTTATCCCCATCCCATGGAATAAGTTATTCAGATTGCCAGGAGTGGATCATTATTCAAAGGCCCCTTTTCCTACTCACCTTTAGGACAGGGCCAACACATTTTGCATCTATTGGCATAAATCCATTTCTCATTGTAGAAATCCGCAGGGCATGGTGTGCAGGTTGTGTTGGATGTAGCATTGCATTGGGAGGAGGCATAAGTGCCTGTGGGGCAGAATGATTCATTATTACAAATACAGGGGTAATTAATAGACAATACAGAAGTCACTGGCCATAGAATGTGTATTGCAACAAATTAGGGATGCACCGAATCCACTTTTTTGGATTCAGCCGAACCCCCGAATCCTTCACAAAAGATTTGGCCCGAATACCGAACCAAATCCGAACCCTAATTTGCATATGCAAATTAGGGGTGGGAAGGGGAAAACATTTTTTACTTCCTTGTTTTCTGACAAAAAGTCACACAATTTCCCTCCCGCCACTAATTTGCATATGCAAATTAGGATTCGGATTCGGTTCGGCCAGGCAGAAGGATTCGGCCGAATCTGAATCCTGCTGAAAAAGGCCGAATCCTGGCCGAATCCCGAACCGAATCCTGGATTCGGTGCATCCCTACAACAAATTACTAATCAGCCTTCCACTGTATATTGCTCACTCTCCTGAGCTAAATAGCTCAAAACCCACAAATAATAAAAAATAAAAACCTTTTGCAAATTGACTCACTCTCTACATCATACTAAATTTAAAGGGTAGCTAATCGCAGCCATATGTACCATTACAGAGGATTTGGACAGGGGAGAGAACGATGGGAGGACTTTCTCACTGTTAGTTCTATCAATGTTCGTCCGCCTCCCCCCTCCTTTATAGAAATGGGGGACACTCTTTGGCTGTGAGTATTATGTGAAACATTGTTGTGGATCGTTAATGCTTTAACAATATACAGCCATTTTAATGCTTTGTGCCTAAAAGTGCCCACCCTCTCCCTACAGGTATATATTGGCACACAGTAAATAAGATATATAATAGGAATCTAGGAAATATCACAGCTGTGAGAAACACCAACATTTAAGTGGATTGTTGATAAATGTGTCTCACAGGTGGATTTGCAATTAGATTTTGTTCACAATTAACCTAAATATATTTTTTAGGGTCCCAAATCACTGTCTTATACCAAAAGCAGTTAATGAGACCAGTCTTAGCATTACAGTAATATTGACATGTTCAAGTTTGCCTTTAAAAATCCAATTTAATTAAAATGGAAAGTAGCCCCTTTTCCTCCCTCCAGCCTACCCCCATCTTTGTTTAGGAATGTCATTGGTGGAATAGGAGGAGCAAACACCCAATGGAATCAAGTCTTCTCCATACCCACTATCTTGTGAAACAAAAGTTGTATTGTTAAATAACATGGTAACAGAACCTGGTGTTGCCAATTTGCCTTGTTATCAGTCTTGGGTTTGCAGCAGGAGTTTGCAGCTGGATTTATACTATATACTGGATGGGGGTGCAGCTGGAGGGACTGCTTGGATAGTTGCTGGGTCATTTACCTTTATGCGGTTCCCCTTTAAATGCTACCAATCTTTTTTGTACCCTTGAGTTAAAATTAACAGGGTCAAAATTAACAGCAGAGATCTCACGTTACCTGGGGGGCACTTGGAGCAGCATTTTTTGTGTTTCAGGTGAAAATATTCATGTTCTCCGCAGTTCTTTTCAATCCCTGGGGCCTGGAAGCACAGAAATGGTTATTGGATCCCTTTCTCTCATACACGGACATCACTGTAGCTAAACGCCCCAAAAGCATACAACTCCCAGCACCTTTACAGAACCTAGCTGTAGCAGGTTGCCTGAACTATGCACAATCCAAACATTAACGTATAAGAGGAGAATGAGAGAAAGGAATGAAGGAAACCCCTCAAGGCAGAACAGGGTTTAAATATGGATGTACAAATATTTAATAAATTTAATTCATTAATTCATTTATATCTGGAGGTTGCTTCCATTGACATTTTCTTGCATTAGGCAAATGAAGTCTCAAGTCCAGAGTTTCTCAACTATTTTCTAAGAGGAGTAATCAGGATGATCAGAATTGTAAGGCAAGACTTGGCACATAAATAATTATACAACATATTGAAGTTGGCAGCTATTTGACTGTGATAAACGGCATCGTACAAGCCCTCCCTAAGCCGCAGCCCTATTCTTCTCATACAGAATTCTCCCTTTAAAAGGGCAGAGACACATGGTCAGATTTGGCGACAAATCTCCTCTTCTTCGGGGGTGACTAATCTCCCTGAACTGCCTTCCTGCCGGCTAGAATGAAAATCGCTAGCGGGAAGTCGCTCGAAGTTGCCTCACAAGGAGGGAACGGGAGCAGGGGAAGGCAGTTCGGGGAGATTGACAGTGAGGGGCGGGTCAGGGAGAGATCCGGGCCCCCCACCTGATGGAGGTGTAATTTGTTGGACATAACATAACCCAATCAGTGGATCAATCAGCTTGCCTAACTCAGTATCACAAACTGTACCTTATGTTGGCTCTTGGGGCCTAAAAGCAAATGCTGGAAGCCAAGGATGGGCACAAATACCCAGAAAATCAGCTTTGCTTATATCACTAGAGGGCTGGCGGCCAAGCTTTCTCCATCCGAAGCCAAACAGTGCTGGACAGCCTGACTGAAGGAATTTACCATTCCAGCCTATAGATATGGTACCTGATGCCCATGTTTTTATTAGACATAGGAAGGTTAAGTAAGGCAGGGTCCACAACTCCCAGGATCCCATGACTGCACAAGGTTGTGATCAACAACATTAACTAAATATAAGCTATAAATTCAGCCGAACCAGTTGAGAAGCTTATTATACAGGGGCTATTAAGCACTGATCCTCCCATTGTTCTAATGACATGTGGAGTGGCCCAACAAGGAAGAATCATAAGCCAATGCTATTTTTAGTTTTGTACAGCAAGAGCCCAGGTTGGGTAAATCATTCACAGCTGTCAGTGTAAGGTTTCTGCCATTACAGGTTCCAAGTACTGCATTAACCCTGCATTAACCCTGCATTAACCCTTAGCCACAAATCAGCAGGTACCTGTTACTAGTGCCCTGTTTAACATCTAACATAGTTCTTTGTATTATAGTAACAGTGCAATAATAATCTATGGGAAGGGAGTGTGACTGTGGGATAGCAGGTATAGTAGGGAGAGATGGTGCCTATAGTAACAGTGGGATAATAGTCTCTGGGAAAGGAGTGTGACTGTGGGATAGCAGGTATAGTAGGGAGAGATGGTGCCTATAGTAACAGTGGGATAATAGTCTCTGGGAAGGGAGTGTGACTATGGGATAGCAGGTATAGTAGTGAGAGATGGTGTCTATAGTAACAGTGGATAATAGTCTCTGGGAAGGGAGTGTGACTGTGGGATAGCAGGTATAGTAGGGAGAGATGGTGCCTATAGTAACAGTGGATAATAGTCTCTGGGAAGGGAGTGTGACTGTGGGATAGCAGGTATAGTAGGGAGAGATGGTGTCTATAGTAACAGTGGATAATAGTCTCTGGGAAGGGAGTGTGACTATGGGATAGCAGGTATAGTAGTGAGAGATGGTGTCTATAGTAACAGTGGATAATAGTCTCTGGGAAGGGAGTGTGACTGTGGGATAGCAGGTATAGTAGGGAGAGATGGTGTCTATAGTAACAGTGGGATAATAGTCTCTGGGAAGGGAGTGTGACTGTGGGATAGCAGGTATAGTAGGGAGAGATGGTGCCTATAGTAACAGTGGATAATAGTCTCTGGGAAGGGAGTGTGACTGTGGGATAGCAGGTATAGTAGGGAGAGCTGGTGCCTATAGTAACAGTGCATAACTGTGGAATATGTTGGTACTATATATATATATATATATATATATATATATATATATATATATATATATATATATATATATACAGGTGTAATATATATTTTTTTCCAGACAATAATAAACAAATTCTATGAAACTATACGCTGGTTATGTGTTGATTGGAGAGGTTAGTGCACTTTCCCACAAGAGAATCACTTCCCCTTAATGGATTTATATTCTGCTTTTGCAGCCGGGATGAGCCAGACCCCTCCTGTATTACGTGTGCTTTGCCCTTTATGGAAGGGAAACATTATGTCCTGTGATTTATTGGTGCAATACTCACCACTTAGCACTGATTTAAAGGAGCAGCCAAGTTATTATTTAGATGAAGGGATTGAAGATGGTACTTTGTGCCTAGAAAATTCAGTTTCTCTGCAGTTATGCTGTAGAATTGAATATAAACTACATGCACCCATGCTCCCTGGTATTGTACAGCGCTACAGAATATGCTAGGGCTTTATTAATAATCTTACAAAAATTTTCATTTAAATAGGACCTTTCTCTTTTAATTCTGGGACTGGCCTGCAAAGATTGCACAATACAGAACTGCGAGTATGTGGGAAATGCAGTATGGCAACAAATTTCTCAACAGGGTAAAAAGCCAATATACTGGCTCCTCTGAATTTTCTACCCCTTTCTGTATCAAGACAAGTGGTTGAACTAAAACTCCAGTAAATCAGGTTTTACATCTGTCCCCTGGAGCATTCCATTCCATGCCGTGTACTTTATGATTGCTCTTCGCTTCATAGACAAGCCAAAGTGCAAACAAATGAAACTAACACAAATCACCAGGTTTCTGAAGCCACAACTCAGTGCTCTCCTGGATAGAATTTTGACGTACACATGAGCATATCTTTTGGCGCCATGTTTTCTGCGTTAGTGGCATTGCTTCCAGCGTGCCGATGTGCCCAAACGAGTTGGGTTTGTAGAAGACCCGTGCACCTTGAACCTTGCAATTTAGAACTTTGTACTGTGCTGTCCCATTAGTTTCCCCCTACCGTCATTATATCTGTCCTCCCCTTCAACACCTAGAGATATTTGAGTTTGTACATTTTTGAGACTGGAGGAGTGTCCCACAAGATTATCGTCATACCACAGGGTATGACAACTGGCAAGATTCCTTGTTGCTCTAGTTCCAATAATGACCAACTAGTTTCTGAGCTTCTCAGCCCCTCAAACAGCTTTCTCACCTGTTGTGCTTCCCTCCATAAGCCCGCCACCAGCAGAAAGAAGAGCCAAAGGACAGGTCCAACCTTCATAACTTTAGAAATAGTTGGGCAGATGCCTATGTCCCACCAACTCTGAGACGGTGATCTCCTGTGGTCAGGTGTGGGTCCTCTAGTCCAGCACAGTCATTAGCTGCTCTACACCATCTGTCATTGCTTCCTAGTTGTACCTTCTCATAATCTCTGTACTTTCACTTGGTCTTCTGGTTTTGCCGTGACTCAAGTTCATGCCCTCCTCTGCACGTTCTCACTCATGAACATGGTTTCCAGGCAGAGCAGTCTCATTATCAACACACTTAAGCTTCTGGCTCACAGCTGCTTCCGTATGCTAGTGTAGTTTGTGGAATTAGGGAAGGGAGGGAGGAGTTTAAACCTAAAGGGCTGGCAAGTTTGTCACCATGTCATTTCAGGGAATAGGGAGAGGCCCCTTAGAACCAGGAAGGAAATATTTCTCATATCATTTGGACAGCAGTGAAAACTCAACAGCACAAAAGGACAGTTTCATAGAGAGGGGAACGCACAGGCTCCTGGGTTCTAAAAAGTGTTAGTTTTAAAGGGATACTGTCATTAGACTATAACGTGTTCACTTCTAATTGACAACACGTGTTATTGATTAAGCTTGGAACAAAATCAAGGGGGTTGATGAGCAATATGGCACTTGTGAGCCATTGCTTGATCTCTACAACTTTGCCTGGAGGCGGAGTCTGGAAGAAAATAAAAAAGATAAAGAGCTCCGACTGAGGCAGAACAAACAAACAAACAAACATGTATGTCATGACTGAACCTTTACTGTGACGGATTATGATGGCTTTATTAAAGGAAAACTATACACCCAAAATAAATACTTTATATCAAAGTAAGTGGCATATTAGAGAATCTTACCAAACTGGAATATATATTTAAGTAAATCTTGCCCTTTTACATCTCTTGGCTTGAGCCACCATTTTGTGATGGTCTGTGTGCTGCCTCAGAGATCACCTGACCAGAAATACTGCAGCTCTAACTGTAACAGGAAGAGATCACCTGACCAGAAATACTGCAGCTCTAACTGTAACAGGAAGAAGTGAGGAAGCAAAAGACAGAATTATGTCTGTTAATTGGTTCATGCGACCTAACATGTATGGTTTATTTGTGTGCACCGTGAATCCTACGATCCAAGGGGGTGGTCCTTATTTTTTAAAATGGCAATTTTCTATTTATGATTACCCAATGGTACATCCTACTAAAAAAAAAGGATATTATTATGTAAATGGTTTATTTACATGAAGCAGGGTTTTAAATATGAGCTGTTTTATGCAATATATTTATATAGAGACCTACATTGTTCAGACACCAGATTGTTGGGGTAACCGGCTACTGACGCCCAGGGGTCTCCTGGACAGCGCGTCCGTATGTTCCTCGGATCCGGGAGCTTGTACAGAGAGACACTAACAAGCAGTGAGACTCATAACAAGTAGTGTTACTTGTGTTACAACAGCCTATATTGAGTACAAGGACAAAGAACACTTTGACGTATAAGAAGCATATGATCTATAGCATAGGAGCAAGAGCCATCTTGTGACAGGATACATCGCTTATCAGTAAGTAATAACAGTTGCAGAGAAGAAACAGCACATACATTGATTGTGTAGCATTGTGTAACATAAAGGTAACCCTTCAATTAGGTATAGTTTTCCTTTAAAGGGATACTGTCATGGGAAAAATTTTTTTTTCAAAATGAATCAGTTAATAGTGCTGCTCCAGCAGAATTCTGCACTGGAATCCATTTCTCAAAAGAGCAAACAGATTTTTTTATATTCAATTTTGAAATCTGACATGGGGCTAGACATATTGTCAATTTCCCAGCTGCCCTAAGTCATGTGACTTGTGCTCTGATAAACTTCAATCACTCTTTACTGCTGTACTGCAAGTTGGAGTGATATCACTCCCTCCCCTTTTCCCCCCCCAGCAGCCAAACAAAAGAACAATGGGAAGGTAACCAGATAGCAGCTCCCTAACACAAGATAACAGCTGCCTGGTAGATCTAAGAACAACACTCAATAGTAAAATCCAGGTCCCACTGAGACACATTCAGTTACATTGAGAAGGAAAAACAGCAGCCTGCCAGAAAGCATTTCTCTCCTAAAGTGCAGGCACAAGTCACATGACATGGGGCAGCTGGGAAATTGACAAAATGTCTAGCCCCATGTCAGATTTCAAAATTAAATATAAAAAAATCTGTTTGCTCTTTTGAGAAATGGATTTCAGTGCAGAATTCTATTCAGTAGCACTATTAGCTGATGTGTTTTGAAAAAAAAACATGTTTTCCAATGACAGGATCCCTTTAAGGGTAGATTTTGTGTTGTTTCTTATTCCCTTCATATATGCCACCCAGTTTTGGAGTGGGTGTAGTAGAATGCTCATGTCTGTGGGATGGGCTCTATGACTTTAGGATGCAATAGGAAAGTCTTTGCTCCTCTGTCCGTTGCTGCAGGGGTCAGTGTAATCCCTGCAGTGCTGAGCAGAACCTCAGAAAAGGAATGAGTTAGGCTGGTGTATTGGAAAGAGAGTGTTTTATAGGTGCTAAAGAAATAATAGAAAGTCCCTGCATTTGTTAGAGAAATCAGCAGTAAATGTTGCATGGCCAAGTGATGTCGGAAACATCTACACATGAATTCCAGCTTTGCAGTAAGGGAAATTAACTCTATTTATAACTTATTGTTATCTTCACTTTAAAGAAGACATTTGCCCAACAAATAACAGTTACAGTCACTCACGTGACCCGAAGGTGAAGCTGACAAAAGCCAGAGAGTGGAGGGGCCGTCGGGGGGCCTTACAATAAACATCATTACTTTGAAGCTTTGCAGATTTCCCAGACTCATTAGGGACATAGAAGCCCAGTAAAGAATTCCACAAGGGATAGAGTCGGGTAGATTTAGGAAGTTATTTTCTTTCCGTTTGCTAATTAGTTGTGAAAATAATCTGAGAGAGGAAGTTCAGTGGGATATGAAATCTGGGCTCACTCATCCCCTTCCAATGTTTATTATTAAAGGAACACTGAACCTAAAATAAAATCATCTCTTTATATGAACGCACCATTAGGGCCATTCACTAAAACGTGTTGTGGGGTTGGCACTGACCTTTAGATGTTTGTGGGTGCTGGGAGTTACACTTAACAACTATTGAAGGACCCAAGGTTGAGAATACTGGTTTCAAGGAGAATGAAACCCCATGCACCTAGAGCCCAGACCTGGAGACCTACTCAGAATCGCACCACTCTGCTCCCCCAAATTCGACCCTGTTCCCAAAAAGCAGAGTAGTGCAGTGAAATTATTTGGCAACATCTCATACTACTTATTCTTCTTTTGGCAATCCTGGCCCTGGCTCCAACAGTACATCATCAGTGTGGGTGATTGCTTCCAAGAGATCCCAGATAGCACCCACTAACCTCACTGTGATATTCTGCTTTTTGGGAACAGGTAGGGCAAATAGAGCAGTATGGGGGGGGGAGCACAGTGGTGTGGATTGGGATGGAATATGGTGGCCAATCCAGGGGTTCTAACTTGGGTGCATGGGTTTTGTTACCACCACTATTTTCTCTGCTTCCACCATCAGACTCCACAGTTGTCTTCTACTGTCTCATTGTTCAGAATTACTGATTAGCCTCCACTATTTTTTGTGGGGGTCTATTTTATGCCTACCAAAATTATTATTATATAAAACAATAATAGGCAAATTGTGGCCCTCCAGCTGTGCTTTAACTATGGCTCCAAGAACCTCCTGCAGTTGAGACTCTATGAACATAAAATTGCTCATGACAGTTGTAGGAAAGCAGATGACAAGACTACATGTCCGGTGTATTCATGTCTATTGAACACTCACCAGTCTGACTCATTCTGTTTGCTATAAATCCTATACTACAACCCCATGCCATCTATATACATACTTTTCTTTAGGATATAGTTGAAATCTTGAGTATATGATTGAAAAGCACTACATACATTTTGGATGTCCTCAAAATGAAATTGCCTCCCAGTGATGTCCTATCATGTACAACTGGTGGCCAAGAATTGTCCAATTGTGTCTCTAGTAGTTCCCAGTAACTTAATGCATTAGGGTATATTTAACAGAACAATCCCTAGAAAACCATGAGATTGTGTCTCAATCAAGTGTAAGGGCAGAGACACAGTCAGATTCGGGAGATTAATTGCCCAGCGACAAATCTCATCTTCTTCGGGCGACTAATCTCCCCAAACTGCCTTCCTGCCAGCTAGAATGTAAATTGCCGGTGGGATGGCACTCGGAGCGTTTCGTTTACCGAAGTCGCCTGAAGTTGCCTCCCAAGGAAACTTCGGGTGACTTCAGAAAACGAAGCATTCTGAGTCAGACAAAAAAATATATTCCATATATTATATGCAGTTAGATATACAATCACTCCATGGAGGAAGGCAGGGGAAGGTAGTTTGGGGAGATTAGTCGCCCTGAAGAAGAGGAGATTTGTCGCCAGACAACTAATCTCCCCGAAACTGACCCTGTCTCTGCCCTTTAAGTACACCATGGGCACAAACATGGCTCCATTATAAGTCAATATGTTTAAAAATAAATTTGGCCCATGCTTTCTTTGGACAAAATATGTTAAGATGGAAAAGATATGAAGAAAGTTAATGTAGGGGAAATATATGAATTTTCTGAGTAGCTTAAAACATTGAAACAAAAAGGTGACCTCCCTTGATATAGAATTAAATTTACAAGGAGTGCAATTTAACGCCAGAACTACTGTAAATGTACCCAATGGGCTCAATGACAGGTTAATGTAATTCATGATGCTACTTTCAGGCACACAGTGTTTTGGAGACCTGGTGGCTATTTCTTTTCCACCATTTTGCTTCCATGTGTGACATAGTCCTAAGGGACTTCCCAAGAGTCAGGCAAGCTTAATTAAGTTCAATTATGAGTTATTTGACAGAGAATCAGATATTGTGGTGGACAAATTCACAGCCAGAGGATATGATAGTGAGGTATTGTTTGGGGCATTAGGGGAGGATGTCAGGGAGGCGGGATGCTCCCACCAGGGAGGTTGTCAGGATCAAGGAGGAAGCCCACAAGGGAATCAAGGTTGCGGTGTCCAGAAGGGGTTAACCAGAAGATTTATCAGAGTCCAGGCAACAGTTCAAGGGGAGGCAGAATAATAAGTCCAAAGTCCAGGCAAGAGGTCAGGCAACAAACGGGAAAAAGATTTATTCTCAAAATAGCAGACAGGAAACCCAGGAAACACACTGTAATGAATCCTATACTTGGGCACCATTTTGGCGTCTTGGTAGGGTTTTTATATTTGAATTTGGCGCCATAGTGACGTCATCGGCGTCCTTGCGCCAACGGCGACGCACTGACGTCATCGTGCCAGCACCGCTACCCACATGGCGGCCATGGGCGCCGCCATTTTGGGAGCGATGCCGGCAGGGGAGGACACGCCGCCCGGAGCTCCTGGAACTGCTCAGCGATCGTGACAGAGGACTAGCAAGGACAGGACGGCATTGGGTAAACCCAAATATGATGGAATTCCAAAGGTAAGGAAATACAGCCAGTGCTCAGTACAATTAAAGAAAATGATCTGTACACATTGTCCTATTTTACAAAGAGATAAAGTTTTCCCCTTTTTTTTGTTACTAAAAGGGTAAAGGTATAAGTGACAAAAAAGGGTACATTCCCCTGCTGCCATTGTGCACCACAGTGTCTCAAGGTTATAGAATCCACTGACGGAATTATACTGCTCACAATCCTGGGGTCATATGTTCCCTTAGGTCTGGTGCCTTGTGGGATTATCTACCTGGGACAAACCTCTCCTAAAATAAAGGTGTGAATAACTGAACACAAAACCATTAACAAACCATTGTAGTCAAGAAAAGCAAAACAGTGAAATAAAAGGAGACTCTACTGGCTAAACAATTCTATGAGAGCTGGTGCAATCAGATGGAAGTGATAAAAACAGAGACGGGAGCATAAAGAAATTACCCTCACCAAAGAGATCTTTATTGGATACAGAGACAGGAGAGACCCCCTGATTTCCAAAAGGCCTAAACGAACAGTGGAATTACAGTTGCTTTTCTGTAAATATAAAGGAACGACACATTGTTCGTGAAGGTGGTGGTTTATTGCACACTAATAAAGGATGTCTACAAGTGCTTGTGCTCCTATGCACTACTGGTGATACCCACATGTAGGAGTTTGCACCACAGATCAATGGTGCACTTGTTGTACAGGGAGTGCTCGTGATTTCCAATAGACTTATGGACTGGGAAGTGCAAGCAGCGAGACACATACAAGCGCAGCTCTTTCTGCTCCATACTGGGGGGGGGGAGCAACACCTGGGAGCACAGAAAGGCAGAACATGGTGCTTTGGATAGAAAGTATTCTTCTTCTGACTCTTTCCAGCTTTCTGATGGGGGTCACTGACCCCAATTAAAAAACAAATGCTCTGTAAGGCTACAAATGTATTGTTATTGCTACATTTTATCATTCATCTTTCTATTCAGGTCTCACCTATTCATATTCCAGTTTCTTATTCAAATCAGTGCATGGTTGCTAGGGTAGTTTGTACCCTAGCAATCCGGTTGCTAAAACTACAAACTGGAGAGCCGCTGAATAAAAAGGTAAATAACTAAAAAACCACAAATAATAAATAAAATGAATGAAAACCAATTGCAAATTGTCTCAGAATATCCCTCTCTACATCATACTAAAAGTTAACTCAAAGGGGAACCACCGCTTTAAAACAACCTGCTTTAAAGGAGAACAAAACCCTAAAAATAAATGTGGCTTTTATATAGTGAACTTATTGAACGAGGCTAAAGTTTGAGCTTGTCAATAGCAGCAATGATCCAGGACTTCAAACTTGTCACAGGGGGTCACCATCTTGGAAAGTGTCTGTGACACTCACATGCTCAGTGGGCTCTGATTGGCTGTTGAGAAGCTAAGCTTAGGGCTCGTCACTAATTATCCAGCAGAAAATGAGCTTCCCTGGCTGTAATATAAGCTGATGCTACAGGTTTGCTGATTATTAAATTCTGATGCTAATTGCACTGGTTTCTGTGCTGCCATGTAGTAATTATGAGTATTAATTACTAATCCGCCTTATATTGTGATATTTCTATTCTATGTGTACTGTATATTCTGAGTGGGTCCCTAAGCTCAGTAAGTGACAGCAGCACAGAGCATGTGCAGTGAATCAGCAGAAAAGAAGATAGGGAGCTACTGGGGCATCTTTGGAGACACAGATCTTTACTGCTAAAGGGCTGTGGTTGCCTTGGGCTGGTACAGAAGCACAAAACATCATGTACAATATTTCTACCTACTTCTTTAGTTAGGCTTTAGTTCTCCTTTAATAGCCCTTAAAATCTCTGTAGATTCAGGTTTTGGATTTGGTGGAATCCTTTCACCTTTTGCAGGATTCTGATTTGACTAAATTTTACTATATGTAAATCCAAAACCTTGAATTTGTATCACTTTAAAGCTCAGGACAACTGAATCTGTAATTTCAGATTTGCATATGCAAATTAGAAATCTTTTGTAAAGGCTTTGGTGTTTTATCAAAAAGTGATGGATTCATTGTATACCTACCCCTTATGTACTGTATGTGTGTTATACTCAGATTGCTGAACACAAAAGAAACCCATCAGAAAATTAAAGTTACAGCCAGGCATCTACACAGTAAACTTCCCTTAAATCTAAACATTTTAGGTCATTTGAATTCCCTTTGGCATTTCCTTGTTGTACGTGAGAATAGCTGCTTCTGGTGCAATGGGGACACCTTGTGGCTTTAATGCCCTTTCTTTATTGCCTTTATTTACATACAATGGTCTGGGATTGGTAAAGTAATTTCTACAAATGTGTTTGTACAGACATAAGCAGTTTACTAATAAATAATAAAATGAATTGTTTAATAGGAAGGGGTTAGTGATACTCAGAATTCCTTGTATAACTCAGCCTGCAGCCTTGTGCCTTTATATGGTCACAGAACAACCCCTCAGTGACTTCTAATATCCTTATCATTTACAGTAGGGGGTACATTATCCCTTATAATACATGAGTGATACCCAGAGTTCCCTGTATAACTCAGTCTGCAGCCTTGTGCCTTTATATGGTCACAGAACAACTCCTCAGTGACTTCTAATATCCTTATCATTTACAGTAGGGGGTACATTATCCCTTATAATACATGAGTGATACTCAGAGTTCCCTGTATAACTCAGTCTGCAGCCTTGTGCCTTTATATGGTCACAGAACAACTCCTCAGTGACTTCTAATATCCTTATCATTTACAGTAGGGGGTACATTATCCCTTATAATACATGAGTGATACTCAGAGTTCCCTGTATAACTCAGTCTGCAGCCTTGTGTCTTTAAATGGTCACAGAACAATCCCTCAGTGACTTCTAATATCCTTATAATTTACTGTAGGGGGTACATTATCCCTTATAATACATGAGTGATACTCAGAGATCCCTGTATAACTCAGGGGACAGTAGGGGGGTACATTAATCCTAATAACACATGAGTGATACAAAGAATGTCCTGTGCTTAATATATACAGACATATTTCAACAAAAAGTCCCCCCAAAGCCGCCCCCGGCCCGCGAACCTTCATTGAACGTGTCGGTATCGCTTTAAGAGGTTAATAAATGATATGTGTACTGGATACAGTATAGGCCAGTGGTTTATAGAGGATTAACCACCCTGTGGTTGTGAAAAGTAACTTTCTTTCTCCTGTAACAATACAGGTATGGGACCTGTCATCCAGAATGCTCGGGACCTGGGGTTCTCCAGATAAAGGATCTTTCCATAATTTTGATCTTCATCAACTATAAAATCATATAAACATTAAATAAACCCAATAGGCTGGTTTTGCTTCGAATAAGGATTAATTATATCTTAGTTGGGATCAAGTACAAGCGACTGTTTTATTATTTGGATAAAATGGAGTCTAAAGGTGGCCATAGACGCACAGATAATATCACATGAAACACATTTTCGTATGATATTCGGTGCGTGTATGGTGGAAACAGAGCCGACCGATATCGACAGAAGACTTGGATAACGGTCGGCTTGTCGATGAAAAATGTTGATCATCAGCCATTGCCCATTGTTAGTGCTGAATCGTCACATACAGGTAGAATTCACGTGTGTATTGAAACAAACAATCTTTCTTGGAAATATCTTTTTCAAGAAAGATCGTAATTGTTACGTCTACGGCCACCTTAAGAGAGATGGCCTTTCCGTAATTTGGAGCTTTCCGGAAAAAGGGTTTCCAGATAAAAAATCCCATACTTTTATCATTTCTTTTCTGCTATCTTCCGCATGGTTGGCCCCGTGTCCCCTGATATCTGATACAGCTGCTTTCTTACAACTTACCCCACATGTTCCTGTATTCGTTCATCTCCAGATTGTTTGAACCTGCAACAGAGACTTTTGGCTGATCATTTGCTCCATTATGTCTTATTTTTTGACTCCCCAAAAAGAAATAACTGGGGAATCCTGTGCCTCCATATGATATCTTTAACTTTAGTAAAGAGGGATTAAATCAGACCATATCATACATATTTTTTTTGGATGCGTGTGCCCAAGGGACCCTTTCTCTGGCTCAGTCTCCCCCAAAGTACAAGGATTCACGTACAGGTGACGGACACCAGATATTGGTGCAATGAAGCGCACCCTGACACATGAGCACATACACACCAGTCCTCTACTGCTTAAGAACAGGCATGAGGATGATGCATGTGTAGCAAAGTGGAGTGAGTAGGATGAGTTCATAGACAGGTGGAATCAAGGCAAAGTGGGCAAGGCCAGACAGAAACTCTCTCTACCCTCAACACAACCCCAACTTAATTGCAGTAAAGTGCCATACATTAGGATGCTGTCCTACATTCATGACAAAATCATATTTATGGGTGTGAGAAAGATGTCAATACGCACATATACACATCACATGGCCATTACCTGCTGCCTATTTCCATCAGACCAGAGGTCCATAGCAACCTATTTTTCTCTTTTTTTCAGGTTCCCTTTGCAGGTCTGTATGCGGTGGGGATTGGACTCTAATGAGAAGCTTGTTAGGGGACTTTTTCCATTGCTTTTATTTTTGGGCAGGGAAAGCAGACCTCATGACTATGGGATGGCCTGGTAGGAGCAGGTGATGGTGGTGGATTGCGGGTTACTCCAGTGGGTGCACTGAAAGTGGCCTTAAGAACTTTTACTTATTTTCTCTCTGTGTCTCTGTAGACCAGTGGTCCCCAATCAGTGGCTCGTGAGCAACTCCCTGGCCCCTTAGATGTTGCTCCCAGTGGCCTCAAAGCAGGTGCTTATTTTTTTTTTTTTTTGCTCAAGAAGGTTTTTATTGAAAAGCAGGTAAACAGATACAAGACATAGGCAAACATGCCATATTTTTATAATCACATACACAGGTTATCACTTCAGTCGTATAGTAACAGGGATAAAGATGCTGGTTACACGAAATAATAAACTACACCCTAGGCCGTAACTCCCTCCTGCGCCTTAAGCCAGGAGCCCCACACAACTTCATATTGAGGGAGGTTACCATTTTTTTTACATATAACATGTTCTGTATTATGTAGATCTCGGACTGAGTTATACCAGTGCTCAAATGTCGGGGGGTCAGAGCTTTTCCAATGACAAGTAATACCTTTTCTAGCTAGGAATAAGACTCTTTGTAGGTACAGCTGCTTATCAGAAGGAATATCATGGGTAGACATAATCCCCAGAAGGCACACCTTGGGATCTTTGGGCACGGGGAGACCTATCTGTTGGGACAGAGTGTCCAGTACAGTGGACCAGTATTGTACTAGGTGGGTACAGTCCCACATCGTATGCAAAAAAGTGCCTTGGTGAAGGTTGCAACGGTTGCACAGAGGGGATATAGTCGGATTAATTATATGCAATCTAGTTTTGGTATAGTACGCCCTATGCAGTATGTAGAGTTGTATTAGCCTGTACTTGTAGTTGAGGGAGACCAGTGAGGGTACCTTTAAGGCCTGGGCCCATTGGGCGTCAGTGAGATAAACTAGGTCAAGGTCCCATTTTTCCTGTGCTTTGATCATATAACGTTCAGCCCTGTGCTTTTGCGTTACCTTATACAGTTTAGACACCAGCCCTTTGTGGGTAGTAGCATCTATAGCTTGTGCCAGCAGGGAACAGCCAACTTGGATGGGCTTGGTTTTGTTGTGCTTGGTCAGTGCTGAACAGATGGCACTGTATGTTAGCCACTGTGAATTAGGAAGGAGGTGTTCGGTTTTCAAAGTCTTAAAAGGGACTGGACTGCCCTCCCCCCATACCTTGCCTATAACGGTCAGATTCCCAGTTGCCCACACTTTATGGAGCTCCACCTGACGCATCGTTGGAAAGGCTGAATTATTCGTAATCGGGGTATGGGGATGCATGGAATAGAATTCTATCTGCCTATGCGCAATAGACCATACTTTCCGTTGCAGAGTAAGTATGGGATGACTTCGTGAGTTCCCTCTGGGGGAGCCTCTGGCTAGTAGGCCCTGGAATGGCGTCTCAAATTGTGGGGTAACTGCGGACCAAAGACGCAGGAGGCTCTCATCTGCGGTGTGGGGAAGCAACTGCCTGCAATGGGCTAACTGGGCTGAGATATAATACTGGAACATGTCTGGAAATGCTATACCCCCTGCCTGTTGTGGGAGTCTTAAGATTTCAAAGGAGAGTCTACTACGGCCATTCCCCCATATAAAGCTTCTGAGAGTATTATTGAGAGCTGTAAAGAATTTTTTTTCAATCCAAATCGGGGAATGCCAGAGGGGATACTGTATCTTTGGGGTGACTAGCATTTTGATCAGTTGTATGCGGCCCATTGGGCCTAGTGGGAGCTTCGCCCATAGGTCGGTCTTGTTTTTAGCCCAGGCGAGCAAGGGTTCCACATTGTGTAGGTAGTACTGTTTCACCGGTAGGGCTACCTGTATCCCTAAGTAGGTAAACTGTTTCACCAACTGCAAAGGGCAGTGTGCGAGATTTTCAGAGACGGTTAACGGGTCTAAGAGGAACAGGACCGATTTTGTGGGGCTAACACACAACCCGGAGAGGGCACCAAATTGGGCTGTGAGATTGGTCAAGGTAGTAAGTGAGGAGCCCCTGTCCCCCAGGTATATCAGTGTATCGTCTGCATAAAGCTGGATTTTTTCCATCTTATGCCCTACGCTAAGGCCAACTATATCCGGGTGAATTCTCACTGCCTGGGCGAATGGCTCGATTGCCAGGGCAAACAGCAAGGGGGACAGGGGGCACCCCTGCCGAGTACCCCGTCCCAGGCTAAAGAGGATCGAGGAGCTTGCATTCACTCTAAGAAAAGCATTAGGTTGTGAATACAGTAGTTTAACATACATGGTAAACAATGTTCCAAAGCCCATTATGGACATCACCTCCCAGAGATATGACCATTCCACAGTGTCGAAGGCCTTGGCAATATCAAGTGCCGCCACTGCCCTCGTCTTACTGTTAGGGTGCGACATGGATAAGTTAAGGTATAGTCTCCTGAGGTTAATAGCCGTAGTCTTACCCGGTATAAACCCTGTTTGATCACACCCCACCAGGCTGGTTATTACCTTAGCTAGGCGATTTGCCAGGACCTTCGCTAGTATTTTTACGTCTGCCGTCAGAAGTGAAATTGGGCGATATGACTCACATTTATGAAGGTCTTTACCGGGCTTGCCTATCAATACAATTGCCGCCTCGTACATTGAGGGGGGTAACTTACCCTGGGCCAGTGCTTCTGAGTAGACTCTCTGAAGCATAGGGGCCAGGACCCTAATGTGTCTCTTATAGAGCTCCACAGGCAGGCCATCAGCACCTGCCGCCTTACCCTGAGGGAATGAATCTATGGCACTAGTGATCTCCTCCGAGGTGATTTCCATGTCGAGGAACCTGCTATGCTCCCCATCCATTTTGGGCAGGCCTAATCGGTTGAGGAATTGCTGGATAACATCCTGGGTAGCTGTCAGTTTGGAGGAGTATAATTCCCTATAAAAGGCTACAAGTATGTTTTCTTTTTCTAGTGGATCTGTTTTGAGCTGCCCTGTCGCGTCCTGAAGGGCTGTTATAGGGTCAGGGCCCCCCTGGTGTTTGGCCATATATGCAAGCATTTTACCAGCTTTCTCTCCGTGCTCAAAGACGTTAATCTTTGAGAAAAGATGTTTACGGTGTGCCCTCTCCCACATGTGTTGTGCATATTGCTCCTGTAATTGTTTTAGGGCCTGTAAGTTAGAATCTGACGGATGTTGACTTGCCTCCCAGTCCGCCCCAGCCACTTGAGCTTCAAGCACTGCTGTGGCAGCCCTGGATCTTTGTTTATGGCAGGTGATCTGAGCATTGAGGACCCCTCTAATATATGCCTTAAGTGCTTCCCATAGTGTAAGTGTATCAGTAGAGCCAAGATTAGCTTTTAAAAAGGTGTTGATAGCATCATCCAGATCCTGCTGATTATTAAGTATAGTAAACCAAATCGGATTAAAGGACCATCTCGTCCGGGCTGGGGGCTGGGATAGATTGTGCGGGGTAAGCAGGGGGGCGTGATCCGATATGCCCTGGGGTAAATACCTAGATGTTTCTGCCCTAGTGGCAAATGCCGCCGTAGTAAACAGCATATCTATCCTAGATAGTACACTGTGGGATGTGGAATAGCAGGAATACTGGAGAACATTTGGATGCTGACATCTCCACAGGTCCAAGAGCCCAAGCTCCTGCATAAGAGGCTTTAAGTTGGAGCGCACCTCCAGTACTTGGGAGCCCGCCCGCTTCACTCTGTCCATGCTGGGATTCATGACCGTGTTGAAATCCCCTGCACATACAGGAATGGCCCGGGGGAAGTCTACTTGGTATTTGGCCCACTCTTTGATACAGGTGTCTGCATATGGGGGTGGGATGTAAAAGTTAGCCAGTAATAACTCAGTTTGGCCCACCATGCAATGTAGGAACAGGTAGCGGCCTTTTATATCTGAACGCAAATGAAGCAGTTTAAAGGGGACTTGCTTGTGGACTAGTATAGAGACCCCCGAGGAGTAATTCGAGTAGGTGGAGTGGTAAGCCCACCCCACCCACGGACGGCGGAGCGCCAACGTTCTACTCCCCGTTAGGTGGGTTTCCTGCAGCAGGGCAATATGGGCGCTATTCTGCTTCAAGAAATCCAACACTAGTTTCCTTTTTATGGGGTTATTCATACCCCTGACATTCCAAGAGAGTACGTTAACTGCCATGGGGTCGTGTGAGCTTAGCTAACATCCCGGGGTGTCTCGGGGCCCTAGACCCCAATTTGGACATGCCTACCCGCAAAGTATTCGTGCATTCCAGTCTTGAGCATGTGACATATACAACATTTATAACGTAACATTTGTGAATTCCCCAACAACCCTTTCCCTCCCTTTCCACCATTAAACGCAGGCAGAACTTGTAACCCATACACAAACCACAAAGTTTCTAAATGCGTTGCTCGAACAACACTGGGGGGGTGTAAGGCCTACTTAGGCCCAAAAGAGCCGAGAGGTGGGTGCTAGAACTCAGGCCGCCCTCTCTCCTCTCTCCCGGGGCTAGTGGTAGCGCCACGATGAGGTATTGTACCCCTGAATCTACAAAGAATAGTGCCTTAGGGATCCCCCTGCATGGTAAGAAAAGAAAGGCCATATACAACCTGCCCAGGGTGTCGTGTTGAGTCCTGTGTCCATAGTCCAGCACATCCGGGTGGTACTGTAGCAGTGCTACGGAGGAGGCCTAGTTGGTTAAGGAGAAGCCGGGACCATATGCGTCACAGGGGGTCAAAACCGGCACATGAAGGGACCAGGTGGGATGGCAAAAAAGGAAAGCCAACTGGATAATGGAGCATAGGGAAAAACAGAAGAAAAAGGCAAAGGGGCCAAAAGAAAACAACAAAGAGAAAAACAAATAAAGTGAAGAACGAGGCGCCGGACTGGCGGTGCTGTGAAGTCGTCACGATGCCCGTCTGTGGGGATCTCTCAGCCGTGGGTCGTCTCAGGGTTTGGCGTTGCGGGAGTCGAGCCAGTCGTTCAGATCCTTGGGTGTGATAAAGAAGTGGTTAGAGCCTTCAGCTGTGACACGGAGCCGCGCCGGATACATCATGGCGTACTGCAGGTTCTCTGCTCGCAGCCTCCGCTTGGCATCCTGGAACTTGGCCCTCAGCTTCTGGACCTCCGACGAGAAATCGGCATAGATAGAGATCCTGGAGTCCTGGTAGTGTAAAGTATTCTTTTCCCGAGCCAGCCTTAGGATGGTGTCTCTATCCATGGCGTTTAGCAGGCGCGCCAGGAGAGGCCTCGGGGGAGCCCCAGGCTGGGGGGGTCGTGAGGGGACCCTATGCGCTCGTTCCACCGCAAAGGTCGCCGACAGTTTGTTACGATCAAATGTAGTCACCAGCCAATTAGTCACGAACTCCTCCGAGGATCCATTCTCCGCCCTTTCTGGAAACCCGACCATCCTTATGTTATTTCTGCGAAGGCGGTTTTCCAGGTCATCAGTTTTTTGTATACAGGCAGCCACGTCTTTATTCAGGCTCTGCAGGGCCTGGGGAAGCGGAGCACACGTGTCTTCCAGATCACTGATCCTTTGTTCTGCTGCGGTCGTGCGCTCGCGCAGCTTCTGGAGGTCCTGCTTGATAATGGACAGATCGAGCCTAATCTCATCTGTTTTCGTATTAATTAGTGCAGTGCAGGTCTCCTTCGTGTTTTTGATCTCCGTCATAATGTCAAAGAGGGTCGGCTGCTGCACTTGGTCTTGGTCCAGCTCGTCGTTCTCGTGGTTAGAGGTTCCGACGCCATCTTGGTTAGCTTTGCCATCCCGGGCATATTTTTCCAGGCGTGATGCGGCCTCAGAGGCGCGCTTCTGGGCCCGGTTCTGACCCATGAGTAGTCTCTGCGGTAAGGGCTCGCAGCTGGGGTTCTGGTGATCCGTGTTTGCAAGTTTGTGTCAGGGGATCTGCAGGGTTATTGCGCCCCGGGAACGGAGCTGAGCCGATACACGTCCTCTCACATGCAGCAGTTGGCCACGCCCCCCAGGTGCTTATTTTTTACTATCTGGCTTGGAGGCAAGTTTTAGTTGCATAAAGACTAGGTGTACCTCCAAACAGAGCCTCCTGTAGGCTGCCAGCCCACCTAGGGACTACCAAATGTGCAATCACAGCATTTATCTTGCACCACCCAGGAACATTTTTCATGCTTGTGTTGCTACCCAACTCCTTTTACATCTGAAAGTTACTCACTGCTGTAGACAATTTAAAATAGATTGGGGAGCTTTTGTGATTGGAGGGAGCTCTTTCAAATCATTTTACACTTCTACCCCTGGTTCGGTTTACCAATGCTATTGAATAAGAACTCAAGAATTACAGAAATAAAGCTATATATCTGTGCGAGTATTGAGGAAAAGAGGATTCTTATCCAGTAGTTGGTTCTTTAACCCAGAGTTAAACCAGCACCTACAAGTCTACATAATTGTGGGGGGAGGGGGCATTCACTTATGCTACAGTATATGTCTCCTTTAAATAGACATGCAGCCAATCAGAGAGGAGCTGCGCAGTTCAATGACAATTGCTTCCCAGGTCAGACTGGATCCCTCTTGAGTTGCATCTTAGGGAAGTGGGTCTTCATGCCAGGGGTTTGTTTTTATAGGACTTCAGGCTTGAGTATTTTAGATTTTATGAGACATGTGGCAGGATTAAGAGTTTTGTTTTTTTATTATTATTATTATTATTATTATTAATAATAAGAGTTACTTTGTCTCCCTATTGAATGTACATAAACACTGACATTGTGAAACTATATTAATACTGATACTAGGAGAGATTATGGGAAAGATTATGTATCTGGCACAAGAGTAGAGTCCATGCAATTCACCTGACCCCCATGAGACAACTTGTACAGAACACATGGATCTCTATTCTTCCTACCTGGAAACTATTAGGTTGTATTTGTGATGTAAATGAATGGTTCCCAGGTAAGGAGTAGGAGGGAGGGAGGGACATGGGAGGTTCAACTACTCAATCTGCCAGAAATAACTGGAAACAAACCAGTTCCATCTCGGTCCAGTTTAACCACAAAGGAGAGAGGGAGCAGGAGGGACAGAGTGAGGGAAAGTGCTAGGGATAAGGTGTGCTGTTGTAGAGACGGAGAGAGAGGTGCAGGGCTATAGAACAGCACAAGGGGAAACTTAATCAGGAGCAGGTGCCTGGGAGACATCTATCTTGAAGGGGAGAGAATTTGGGGAAGAATGAAGTAAAAACAACCAGAGGACGCCTGGAGATATCTGAGACAGAGAAAAAGCAAACCAGGTGAGTGACTGCTCTCACCTACCTGTTCTGTCATTTGGAATATTCCACAAGGAATGCTACATTTGCCTGAAGTTGCAGGGGGATGGAGAAGGGTAGTGTAAGTGTGTGTAGGTGGGAAAGGTGTCTCCTACACAGCTCAGAGCTTGGACTTCTTCCAGGTAGCACCTGAGAGGTTTTGTCTGGTATTCCTGGCTGAAGAGCTCTCACCCCCCCCCCCCATGTGACTGGTCTTGCTCAATGCTTTCCCATTGCTACATCTTTATTCCTCAATTTAAGAGGAAATGCATTCAAGGCTAGCACATTCCTAAGTGGAACGCCCTGAGATAAGAGCTAGGTTATACTGTTAGACTGGCATTTTGTCTGTAAGTTCTATGCGACATGGACCAATTAATTCCCCGCAAATACCTGGGGCGGTTGATTTTCTATTGGCATTTTTTTTTAAGAAAAACACCATCTCTGGATCAGGAGTGAGCCACAGCTCTTCAGGGGTCAGGGCACACAGACAGATTCCTCCTGAGGCAACTTCGGAAAATAAATCGCTTCAAGTGCCCCCCGCCGATGATTTCCATTTTAGCCGGCAGGAAGGCAGGGGAGACAGTTTCGGGAGATTAGTCGCCCCAAAGAAGAGGAGATTTGTCGCTGGGCGACTAATCTCGAATCTGCCTGTGTGCCCTGACCATTATGGATATCAACAGAAAGCTTTTCTTGGAGGCACCATGCGGCATGTATAGGGGTGGTATATAGTGTATATGTAGATAAATGTTATTGTATATTCTGCCATATTTCTTAAAGACATGGCTGAGATTGCTTTGAAGCATAAAAGAAGATAAAATGGAGCTCTTTAAACAATGCACGAAAAGGATTAGTGTTGACCCTTTTATGCCTGTAATTTTTTTTGTTCCCCCCCTCAGGAATTTACATTAGTGCTGCACAGTAGATGGAAAATGCCAACAATTAGATATCATAGGAATGACTGATATAGATCTAAAGGAATAAGGGACCACTGGAAATGCAAGGCTGCCTGCTCAGTGTCAAGGCTCGGTAGCAGGTGGGCTGTTATAGTTTACTAGCGAGTGTTTTTAGTGACCTTCATTTGACTGGCAGTCCCCAATACCCCTTGAGCATGCAGTACCAAATAATTATAGTTTTATGGAGATTCATGACTTGTAAGCCTATTTTAGATTACAAGGTCACAAGGACCCCTAACAATTAAGTTGGACCCAGAAAGACACATATTTTTTTTTAGAAAGTACACATTCTGACAAATTCAAAATGGGCAAACAGGTATTTCTACTCCAAACTACCAAACTGCATATCTTTGATACAGTGGGGCAAATTCACTAAGCCGCGAAGCGCCGAACGCTAGCGTTAATTCGCTAGCGTTTGGCATTTTTGCTACTGTGCAAATTCACTAACGAACGCTGGCGTATTTTCGCTAGTGTTACTTCGCAACCTTACGCCAGGCGAATTTTCGCTAGCGACGAAACTACGCAAATTCACTAACTTGCGCAGTGTACTGAACGCTACCTTTTACGCTAGACTTCCTTCGCCACCTCAGACCTGGCGAAGCACAATAGAGTAGATAGGGACTGTTTCAAAAAAAGTCATTTTTTTTTCTAAGTCCCAAAAAACGCTGGCGTGTTTTCTACATGATGGGTGATAGGCTGAAAAAGATCGAAAATATTTTTGGGGCTCCCCTCCTTCCCCCCTACATTTCTTGACTCATGGCAACTTACCTACACAGTGGGCACATGTGTAGGGCAAAATAAAATTTATATTTGCTGATTTGAAGGTTTTCTAGGCATTTGTAGTGCAGATACGTATTCCTCCATTGAAATTTGAATTTCGCGCCATATGCAAATTAGCCTTCGCTAGCGTAACTTCGCTTTATATAGCGAATCAACGCTAGCGCAACTTCGCAACCATACGCTACCCCTGTGCGCAACTTCGGATTTTAGTGAATTTGCGGAGTGCTGGCAAAACTACGCCTGGTGAAGTGTGGCGAACTTCGCATCTTACTGAATTTGCCCCATAGTGTTTAAAAGAGTGAAAAATCAACTCAGAACTTGCAATTTACAGCATCTTATTTCCCACATGTTCATGCTTAGAAAGATAACAAATAGTTAAGACAAATGCCAGTGGTCTGCTAAATAGTTTGATACCCAATATGCATAGGATTAAAATACTATGTGGCATGTAGATACACCGAAATAAAAATTGCACATATGGATTTTCATGGCTGATATTTAAGTATTAAGAAACAAGTGCCTGTGTTTTATGTGTTGGAAAAGCCCTTTAACTGCAGGTTGACCCTTAAAAAAACATTTTTGTAAAGCACCAAATGTGAGAAATATGTCCCTAACAAAAGCAAAACTGAAAAGTTTCCCAAAGTTTGTATTTACAGCATTTTATCTCCCACATGTCCATAAGTACAAATAAATAATATCATCAAAATGCCATGGGTTCTTCTGAACAGTTTGATACCAAACATGCATAGGATTACAAAACTTTGACATTTGAAAACCCAAAATAAACATAATTCTTAGATATTTTCACACAAATTACAGTGCCAGTGCTAACAATAGAAAAGCATATATATTTTTCAAAGATATACTTTTGAAAACATTTTAAATGGTTTTATATTTCTTTGTACCATAAATCTTTCGTAAATTTAGTGAATTTGTTTTCAGGTAATTGATTGGGTATTGGAATTCAGCCTAAATATGAATGCCACATGTCTTTGAAATAGATGGATGCATTATATCTGTGTCATTCATATTCACATGATGTGGCTGCAATGAATGCAGAACCCAATAAAACCACTAGAAGTTCAATACAAATCACGCAAAGCAATGAAAAAAAATAATCGCAAAGTGAGATTGGCGATCAAGAAGTAGAAGTTGAGATCTACTGTTGTGACTGCTCAATTGATATTTTACAGGTAAATCACAATAAAATCACTTAAAAAATAATCTGACAATGGTCACAACAGCACTAATAGGGGCTGTGAATAAAGGGAAGATGGAAGGAAGGTAGTAAGGGAAAGGAAAGAAAGAAAGAAAGAAAGAAAGAAAGAAAGAAAGAAAGAAAGAAAGAAAGAAAGAAAGAAAGAAAGAATCCAGCAATAATAAATGGCTGCATTGTAAAGGTCAATTAAATATAGTCAATTATTACTTAGCAGAGATAATATCTGTCCACCTGTAACGTATTTCAGAACAGAAAACAATTACCTTTAGAGAATGAATGCAATTAGACACAAAGAAAGAAGTATAGATCACAGGAAAGTCACAGGAAAGTCATCTGTAGGTTTAAATGCACTGCATTTAGTCTGCTCTTGTAAGTGTGGTGGCATACGAAAGTTGAGAAACTTCAGGAGAAAAACTAAGTGATCTGCATGCATCCCGCTGGCGATTCGCACTCTTGCCTGGCGGGAAGGCATTTCGGGGAGATTAGTCGTCCGCAGTAGATCTGATCCCCATTGTAAGCAGCAGTCCTGTCCTGCTTTATGGCAGCTGAGATTCTAGCTATCTGTATAACAGAACATTCTGTCCCAGTGGCTGCACAGATCCTATCTGATCCCCATTGTAAGCAGCAGTCCTGTCCTGCTTTATGGCAGCTGAGATTCTAGCTATCTGTATAACAGAACATTTTGTCCCAGTGGCTGCACAGATCCTATCTGATCCCCATTGTAAGCAGCAGTCCTGTCCTGCTTTATGGCAGCTGAGATTCTAGCTATCTGTATAACAGAGCATTCTGTCCTAGTGACTGCACAGATCCTATCTGATCCCCATTGTAATCAACAGTCCTGTTATTAGATTTGCTAGTTTTGTCTCCTAAGTATTCTGGATCTACTGTATATGTTACATATGCTACTCTTTAGATTCTAATTTCATGGAAGTTGACGACAGTCTGTTGTGGTATCTCATGATCTTTATCTGCCTGGGAAATCACCCCCCCCCCATAGAAGTTATTTACAGAATCCTTTAGCTTCCATTGCTGGATGATAGGGGTTTATTTGTTAGTAATGGCAAGACAACATTCTAGTGTTTCCCTAATGGTTTAACCTCCAAAGGTCATCATTAGCCCCTGGCTTGGGAATCTTGACTACTGATATTAATAAAATATATATGGCAAACTGCTGCAAGACCATGGCAGGTGGTCCCTATGTGTATGGCGTGTATGGCTAAAGTAAGCATGAAAAGCATTTAATCTAAGGTAGCCATAATGGCAACGTCTCTAGATCATATTTGTTGCCTTCAATATAAAGCTTTCCAGGTCATCTCAGCTCTGTAAGGGAAAGATGTAAATCTGACACTCTGGTGCTATGAAGGCCTTTCTTGCCCGAAACCATGGAACAAAGGAGTATTTACTACACCTGAAGGTTGGGGACTCGGCCAGGGGCAGGGAACATGGAGCAGATATGAAGAACTGGGTCTGTTGTTTTCTATTATGCTGGGGGGGGGTGCTGAAGGATTTGATTACTGCTTAAAATGTACTTATATTGGGGCATGCATGTAGTGTAGAAATATATGTGCCTGTAGCACTAGGAACCTTCCTTGGATTCAATCTCCCCAAATACCTACCTATTCAATACATACACTGCACCTCCTTAAAATCGGACCCTTACAATGTTGCCCTATAATAATGTACACATCGGCTAGAGCTGGTTTATGCTTCCAACTGTGCCGCAGCATTACATAAACTGCAGACGGCTGATCCCCCAACTACTGTCCTTCTCCACCTAAATCTCTGGCCAGACAAGGGCACTCATGTTAATGGTGAAGGCTGAAGGGGTTGAGGTTGAAGTGCTTCAGTAAACGTTGCACACGGCTGGTTTGCGGTTACACCATCAGCTCTATAAAATAGAAAGGGCTGGACTTGATGGACATCGATGTAGTTTAATTCCGTGCACTGCACAGTTCCCTTATTCTAGGATATTTCTGAATGTCATATTCTGCGGAGGAGGTTTACGAAACTCATAAAACTTTTCTGCTTGCAGTCACTCCCATTTAAATGAATGGGGAATGCACCACTTATGGCACATGCTGGCACAATGTAGTGAGACTCATGCCATAGGCCTAAGATGGGCAAAATCATTACAAAAAGCAAATGTGAACTGACTGCACCATGGGTACTTGTGACTGTGGGTATGAATTTGAGATTGCTCTAAAAACAGGGCTGGGTTAAGAACACACAAGGGAGCATTAATGCGCTATATAATCTCTGTAAATAGATTAATTGCAGGCTCAGTGCTTACCTCATCACAGCAAGAACAGATTGTCTCCTGTTTTAATAAACACAATAAAGTAAATAATTGCATGTTCTGGTCCGGTGGCGTTCATGTTTATTTGAGGCAACAATGCATTAAGTCTTCTTACTCTGTAGGGAAGAAACACTTTGAAGGACACGGTGGTGGGAATGAAGGAAAGAGATCCAGACTTTATGTTGACTCTGTGGTTGTGAGAAATTCTTCAGTTCAGTCCATCTTTGCTCAGGGTTCCCCATTAGCTACTTGCATGGTTACAGATATAGGGGAAAAAAACAATACATTTACTTGTTCAGCCATAATTCCAAGGACATCTAATTCATTTTCACCCCAGATCTCATGACATTCAGGCTGGTGTATCTAGAAGAACAGATATTCTATCAAAATCTCACCATACCTGGGCTTCAGGTCAAGCCCACCCAGGCACTGCTTCAATCCAACCCATGGAAGCCTGGGAGACTTTATCTATTATGTGTATTTTCATATTAGTGTGAGTAGCCATTGTGGATCTGATCTGGCAGTTTGTTTATATGTAAGTGGTGATGTACAAGCAATCATTTGTAAACATCTCTTAAACATGATAATAATATAGATTTACTTGGCCTGTAAAATATCTGCAATAGGCTTGTGTCCTTGTAGACCTCAGGGTTGTGTATTTATTGTCTAAACAAACACAGATGTTCATAGACAAATGGTGAGTACTAACTGAAAGCCAAGAACACAATCTACTAACTATTTCACTTTCATAGACCACTTGGTAAATGCAGCAACGTATTATGTAAGCACAGCACAATAAATTCATTATGTTACATAGTACCTGTACATACTTTAGCACTAAAGTACCAATGCTGTGTCTTCTTTCCAGTGCCTCATATATCTAAAGGGGGTGCTGGGGCCTGACACCAGTCAAGCCCAAGTGGGGGTCAAGGGAAGTGGCTTTTGTGGGTTTATGTATTGAGGGTAGGGTTGCCACCAGGCCGGTATATACCTGCCTGGCCGGTAAAAATGATGGTTGATCTCAATGTTATTAATAGGGAAAAATTATCAATATATAGGAAGGCCGGTATTTTTTTCCGGAAAAGGTGGCAACCCTAATTGAGGGATCATTATTTCGGGGTTCAGTTACAAAATTACCACTGGTGCCACATAGTTAATGGCACTGCTTCTTCTGATAATCCTCCTTGTCTTTTTCCATTCCCCTTTAATTAAAGAACTTTTTCAATTCTCTTACAAAAATCATGAAGGTGTATGTAAGAACCTTTTTGGAGTTTTATTCCCTTTTAATTGGTGGAGACATGCATGTAGTTAGAAAGGAAGCAGAACCTTGAACTGTTGGAGGGGCCTAGAGCAGACAGTACAGCAGACTGATAAGTATATGCTTATGAAAAATGCTTATTTCAAAGTTTAGGAGGCCCTAAATTGATTTTGCTGTACCTTATATTGGGTTGAGACTAAAGTGCAGCACCATTGGACTGGAGGGTGAATCCGGGGCACACCAGGGCTGCTGTATTAGGGGGCCACACACCCCAGCCTAACTCCCCCCCACTCCAGGGCCTTTACCCTCAGCTACAGATTTTCATAATATCATTGGACAACTTTGATTTTAGGTAGCCATAAAGTGCTGATTTTTGGACACTTTACTTTATATAAGTCATTATCTAAAGGCTCCTTCTATGCACTAAAACAATACAGGGCAACTCATAAAGCCCAAACGTGTTAAAATGGTAAAATGCACGGCTGTAGGTTTCCCAACCTAGAGTTAGAGTCTTATCAGCATTATTTATTCAAAACTGGCAGTTAAAGGACACATTGTGGGTTCATTTCATGTTGGCTGTACAGGTCTGCAGTATGTTCTTTCAGTTATAGCAACCCAGTATTAGCTAAGATCTGATCTTCTGATTTTTTTTCTTCTAATTCCTCCTCATATAATCTTATTGCAACTGTCTAGCCTTGCGTTTGTTGTTTGTGGCCAATGTTCTATCCTGCTCGTGGTGGTTTGGTGGCCACAAGAGAGGATGAGAGGACCTGCACTGGACATGTTGGCATGGAGTTGGGGTATCTGGAATAGTTTGGGGCAGGGGGGACACCAGAGGGTCGCTACTGAGCTGTTATAGAGATTCAGCCATTTTATTTTAAAAAAATATTGTAGACTTCAGCCCTTGGGTCTCATTTTGTAAGACTGGTGCAATTCTTGTAGCAAAACTGTCTTGTAATTTAATTTAGCCATTAACTAAGCATAAAGGAATGTGCCCCCATTGTGTACTGCAATTGGAAATGACATGTGAAACTATAGGGCTAGTCTGGCCCACTGAGGGGTCCAGGAAAACTCCCAGTAGGCCCGGGGGTCAGTGGGTTCTCCTGCTCACCCAACCATACGCCTTGCATGCCTATACCTTGGCCATTTCCCTAGATGATTTAGGAGCAATTATTAAAATAATAAAAAAAGTGAACAAAGACAGAAGCAAAATATGGTTGGCAGAGTGGGCCTATGTTCAAAGGTTTTCTGGTGCCCCCCGGGCAGTTTAACACTGCATAGCCTGCTGGTAGAATAAAATTTGGGTGCAATTGCTTGCCATTTGCTATCTGCCACACCAACAGAACAACTAAGAGCAACTTAGCTTTTACTGAGACAGTGGCATTAGAAGAATGAAAGCAACAAATTATTGGTTGTTCCAGGTAAGTCTTCCTCATATTAAACATTAGTGTTCTGATTACTCAGCTCTCAAACCTATTGAATTGAAACATGTAATTCTCTTTTATCAGGATGACTAAGGAGGAGAAGAATGAGAAGGAGGCCCTCATTGAGTTCTTTTCCTCATACCGGGAACTGTTTGAGTTCTTCTGCAGCAATACCACCATCCATGGGGCAATACGGTTGGTCTGTTCCAGGAGGAACCGCATGAAAACGGCCTTCTGGCTTGTGCTATTCTTGGCTACGTTTGGCTTAATGTACTGGCAGTTTGGCCTCCTCTTTGGTCAGTACTTCAGTTACCCAGTCAGCATCAACCTCAATGTCAACTCAGATAAACTTCCTTTCCCAGCTGTGACCGTGTGCACCTTAAACCCATACAGGTGAGTGCTGAATCCACTTCTTTGAAGTAACAGCGGTGGGGTAATTTTCTCCCAAAACAGCTGACTTGTACAGGCTGTTGGCTTATTCTTTTAAACATTTTGTTGAGAACTGTCTCTCTAACCTTTCATAAATATGATAGGGAAAGAACATTTAGAGATGTCTTCAGCCTTTCAGTTGTTGCTGAACTTCCAGTATTCCACCAATAACCTTGTAGAGGTTGGATATCCCTGATGTATATAAATGTAAAATTGTCAATGTTAACTAATATGTCAGTTGTTCTTTTATCAGGGCCGCCATCAAAGGGGGATTGGTAAGAGTTACATAGTTACATAGTTACATAGTTACATAGTTACATAGTTAAATTGGGTTGAAAAAAGACAAAGTCCATCAAGTTCAACCCCTCCAAATGAAAACCCAGCATCCATACATACACCCCTCTCTACTTTTAATTAAATTCTATATACCCATACCCATACTAACGATAGAGCTTAGTATCACAATAGCCTTTGATATTATGTCTGTCCACAAAATCATACAAGCCATTCTTAAAGGCATTAACTGAATCAGCATCACAACATCACCCGGCAGTGCATTCCACAACCTCACTGTCCTGACTGTGAAGAACCCCCTACGTTGCTTCAAATGAAAGTTCTTTTCTTCTAGTCTAAAGGGGAGGCCTCTGGTACGGTGATCCACTTTATGGGTAAAAAGGTCCCCTGCTATTTGTCTATAATGTCCTCTAATGTACTTGTAAAGTCTAATCATGTCCCCTCGCAAGCGCCTTTTTTCCAGAGAAAACAACCCCAACCTTGACAGTCTACCCTCATAATTTAAGTCTTCCGTCCCTCCCCTGTTGCCAGGATCCCGATGGCAACAGGGGGCCTGGACAAATGCAATGGTCAGATTTATGGATGGGATCAGAGGGGCAATGGCTAAGTATGGGCTGGTGTGTATGTATTTGGTTGTAGGATAATAATGCATTGGGGAATGGACCTTCTAACGTAGAATGTATGTAGAATGTATGTAGAATGGGGCCCCAGGATGTTTGAACCATCAGTTGTTGGCTTTAAGTCAAATAACTTATCTCTGTTGTACCCTAAAACAAACCCTGTGCCCAAGTCCTGGACTGAGGGATCAGCAAGTGTGGGAACTCACCATAAGCTTTGGAATAAATCTTGGGCATGACTGCACAAAACTGGGTGTGATACTGTAGCCAAGGGGATCAAAACATTCCAACCCACTCCTGAACGGAGGGGTCAGCAAGTGTTGGAGCTCACCATAAACTTTGGAATGGGCGTGACTGTATAGAACTAGGTGTGATCTTGGCCACATCTTTGAAATCATATTGGGAAGTTTGCAGCCTTCTTGAGGCTGAGGATTCTTAAGCTGTGGGCTGGGAATCCTAAAATTAGGCCCACATGTGGTTTGGGGTTTGTTTTATCATCCCCTTTGCTACAATAAAACGTGATTCTATGGAAGGAGATAAAAGGATACTAATACTTCACTTATTCTAAACCAAAGCAGTGGTCACTAAACAGAGCCTCCAGACCTAATTTGGGTTCCATCCTGAAGAGACTCCTGCTCTAGGCACACATGACAATTAGCAAGAAAAAAAGATCTGAACTTAGAGCTTATTGATAGTCCTTTATGTCTCACTGTTATCAGTAAAAAGCATAATGTGCACTAAACCTTCACCGTTGCTTTTAGGTACAAAGCGATTCAGAATGATCTGCAGGAACTGGACAAGGAGACCCAGAGGACCTTGTATGAGCTCTATAAATACAATTCAACTGGGGTGCAAGGATGGATTCCTAACAACCAGAGAGTAAAGAGGGATAGAGCAGAACTCCCGTACCTACTTGAGTTGGTGCCTCCAGGATCTGAGACCCACAGAGTGTCCCGGAGTGTGATAGAAGAAGAATTACAAGTCAAACGCAGGGAGTGGAATATTGGCTTTAAGCTGGTGAATATTAATAGTCTATGTGCCATAAGTCACCTTCACCTAATTTTCCTGTGCCTGCTCATCATTCCTCTCATTATCTTTACTAGTGCAACGAGACAGGGGGCGACTGTTTTTACCAAACCTACACTTCAGGTGTGGACGCCATACGTGAATGGTATCGCTTTCATTATATCAATATCCTCGCTCGTGTACCCCAAGAAGCAGCGATTGATGGGGAACAACTGGAGAACTTCATCTTTGCTTGCAGATTTAATGAGGAATCCTGTACCAAAGCGTGAGTATTTGTGGTTATTCATAGCTTTGTGATTCATCAGGGAGAATAAAGGACATAAGGGATAATGTACCCCCTATTGTAAAATCTAAGGATATTACAAGTCACTGAGGGATTCTGTGACCATATAAAGACACAAGGCTGCAGCCTGAGTTATACAGGGAACTCTGAGTGTCACTCATGTATTATAAGGGATAATGTACCCCCTACTGTAAGTGATAAGGATATTATAAGTCACTGAGGGGTTGTTCTGTGACCATATAAAGGCACAAGGCTGCAGGCTGAGTTATACAGGGAACTCTGAGTATCACTCATGTATTATAAGGGATAATGTACCCCCTACTGTAAATGATAAGGATATAAGAAGTCACTGAGGGGTTGTTCTGTGACCATATAAAGGCACAAGGTTGCAGGCTGAGTTATACAGGGAACTCTGAGTATCACTCATGTATTATAAGGGATAATGTACCCCCTACTGTAAATGATAAGGATATTAGAGGTCACTGAGGGGTTGTTCTGTGACTATATAAAGGCACAAGGCTGCAGGCTGAGTTATACAGGGAACTCTGAGTATCACTCATGTATTATAAAGGATAATGTACCCCCTACTGTAAGTGATAAGGATATTATAAGTCACAGAGGGGTTGTTCTGTGACCATATAACGACACAAGGCTGCAGGCTGAGTTATACAGGGAACTCTGAGTATCACTCATGTATTATAAGGGATAATGTACCCCCTACTGTAAATGATAAGGATATAAGAAGTCACTGAGGGGTTGTTCTGTGACCATATAAAGACACAAGGCTGCAGGCTGAGTTATACAGGGAACTCTGAGTATCACTCATGTATTATAAGGGATAACGTACTCCCTACTGTAAATCATAAGGATATTAGAAGTCACTTATGGGTTCTGTGGCCATATAAAGTAGGGATGCACCGAATCCAGGATTCGGTTTGGGAATTGGCCAAATCAGGCAAATTGTTACTGTTAGTAAAGTAGTCCTTTTTTAAATATCATTTTATCAACAGGAATTACTCAAGTTTTCACCATGCGATATATGGGAATTGCTACACCTTTAACCAAAACCAAAGTGACCAATCCAACCTGTGGAGTTCTTCCATGCCCGGAATCAAAAATGGTTTGTCTAGAAGCTTCATATCACTGCATGAATACATTTAACAAACAATGTAAATTATTAAAATGAAGCAATCTGTTTAATTTTTTTTTTTAATACTTAGGAATGTTCAGATATACAGCTATGGTATCCATTATCCGGAAACTAGTTATCTAGAAAGCTCTGAATTAGGGGAAGGCTGTCTCCCATAGACCTCACTTTTAATCATATAATTCACATTTTTAAAATCCCAACTTTAATCTTTATTGGAGGCAAAACAATAATTAAATTATTTTGTAATAACATAGGAGCAGATTTACTAAGCTCGAGTGAATGATTCGAATGAAAAAATATTTGAATTTTCAAAGTAATTTTTTTGGGTGCTTCGACCATCAAATTGGTCAAATTCGATCGTATCGAATGATTCGAACGATTCAAAGTAAAAGTCGTTTGACCATTCGACCATGCGATAATCGAGGTACTGTCTCTTTAAAAAAAACTTCAACTTCATACTTCACCACTTTAATTAAACCTACCGAAGTCCAATATTGGCCTATGGGGACCTTCCCCAGCACTTTTCTAAGTTTTTTTGGTCGAATAAAAACCCTTCGATCGATCGCTTAAAATCGTTCCAATCGAATCAAAGCTTTTGTGCTAAAAATCCTTCGAATTCGATATTCGAATAAGAAGGATTTTACTTCGAGGGTCAAATTCGAGGGTTTTTTAACCCTTTTAAGCGATCGATCGAAGGATTTTTATTTGACCAAAAAAAACGTAGAAAAGTGCTGGGGAAGGTCCCCATAGGCAAACATTGGACTTCGGTAGGTTTAAAGTGGCGAAGTATGAAGTTGAAGTTTTTTTTAAAGAGACAGTACTTTGATTATCGAATGGTCGAATGGTCGAACGATTTTTACTGCAAATCGTTCCAATCATTCGATTTGATCGAATTCAATAGAATTTGATGGTTGAAGTACCCAAAAAATTACTTCGAAATTAGAATATTTTTTCATTCGACTTATTCACTCGAGCTTAGTAAATCTGCCCCTATGTTATTACAAGATCATTTAATTATTGTTTTGGAGATCCAGAAAACCCCATGTCCCGAGCATTCTGGATAACAGGTCCCATACCTGTCAATGTCTCAACATGTCTAGTCAATACTTGTGGGTACAGGTATCAGTGTAACTTACTCATGGGATGGGGATGGGACTCCTCTTATGCAGTTCCTTTTTATTATTTGCATAACTAGAGGATCTACACTAAATAACGTTCAAGTTGGAGGCCAAATTAGACAATTTCCAAGTATTTGGCCCATCAGGCAACCCAAGCTCTTGTCCATGTAGGGTTTTAGGTTGCTCAAAGCAGATATGTTTACCTTTAAACAAAATGCTTGTGTCTTTCAGGTCTAACCCTTGTCCTTCGGACTGAGCAGCATGATTACATTCCTTTACTTTCCTCTGTGGCTGGAGCAAGAGTTCTTGTCCATGGACACAAGGAACCAGCCTTCATGGATGACAGTGGTTTTAATATCCCTCCGGGGATGGAGACCTCCATTGGAATGAAAAAGGTAAAAGCAGAAGAATAAACATTATACTAAGCCTACAGATCTTCAGTCATATACATATATATGACTGTAAACTCCAGTGGCCCTATTGTTTCAATTATAAACCCCCTTCAACTGTAGATGCTTCATATTAGTCAGCTTTAATCCAGTGAAGCAAATGATCAAACATTTTACTGTACAACATGAACCCTGGCCTTTCTCTGAAGTAGTGTAGGCTGGGGCTTCATAAGATCATGGTGGTGGTTGAAACCAGACAGAGCAGGGAATGGTATTTACCATGCAATGTTTTGGGACAAGCCTCCTCTTCAGGTATATGGACGCTCAATCATTTAGCAGAGTTGATGACTGGGCTATCCCTAAAACATTGTATGATAAGGTCATAAACGAATAATCTGAATTCTAATACTAACGATTTCGGATGAATGCTGATTATACTGATGGTGCTTGTCTTGATGCCCCACAGGAAACAATCAATCGCTTGGGTGGGAAATACAGCGACTGCTCTGAAGATGGAAGTGATGTTGATGTGAAGAATTTGTTCAAAAGCGAGTACACAGAGCAGGTAGATGCAAGCTCTTCTGCACGTGTGATTCATTAGTATAGACTGCATTTGCTATATCCTTTTTTTTTGGTTCAGTTTTTATACATTCATGTTATAAAACCAATGTATATTTGTTGGTTAATGAAAAAGCCAGACTGTCTAGTAAAATTTGGTAATTGTAATTGGTAATAGGACTGCCACTAGAAAGGTGGAGGATAGTCACATGATGGACCACATGGAGGACTTCATGGACAATTAAATAATGCTATTCTCACGCACACAGCATTCCCATTCTTTCCAGAAGCCTCCGGCACCACTATCATGTGGCAAGGCACTAGCACAGGAAAGTTAGACGTTGAGTGATTTCAACACTATTTCCCCCCGTCTCTGGTGTCCAGCACATAATACACAAGCTTCTGTTGACTTTCACACTACAGCCTGTAGGTTCCCCACTAGCCTACTCCTGAGCTCTCATATCCCTAACTGGCGCACAATTGCCAGCCTTAACCCCAATCACTACCTACTCGTTGAGTCCACAGGCTGTCCTTGCTCTCTATACAGAGACCTCTCCCATCTGAGGTGGATCTGATCTCCTGCTTCGCTAGTCCTAGCGGATGCAGTTTCCCATCTGGTCTGGCTTAAGGTGGCCATAGACGCACAGATAATATCTTACTAAACTAATGTAAGTACGATAGTCACTGCGTTTATGGTGTGAAAGGAGCCGACCGATATCGGCAGAAGACTTGGATAACGGTCGGCTCGTCAATCGGGCTGGATGGAAAATTTTGATTGGCACCCAATCATCAGCCATTGTTAGTGCTAAATCATCAGATACAGGTAGAAATTTATTATCTATACAGTGTCGGACTGGCCCATCGGGATACCAGGAAAACTCCCGGTGGGCCCAGGTGTCAGTGGGCCTCTTACTTCTAACCATTTAGCATATTTCAAGGTCATTCCCTATTTCTTTATGGAGAAAAATGCTTAATAATGGAAGACTATAGAAAGCAGATATAAAATACTAGGAGAATAGGAGAGGAGGAATAATAGTTTGGAAAGTGGGTCCATGGTCTAAGGTTTTCTGGTGGGCCCCTGGCATCCCAGTCTGACACTTTCTATATGTATATCTGTTGATGCAGCTCTACACATGTGTATTGAAAAGAACAATCTTTCTTGGAAAGTTCTTTTCCAAGAAAGATCTTGTCTATAGCCACCTTTAGCGGCCAGTCTTGCCTTCAGATCCTATCAGGCCAAAAAAGAAGTATCTGGCTCCTGCGCCTCCTTATATAGACTCCTGAAAGGGAATTGAATATTGGCCAATTATTTACAATTAAAAAAATATATGTTTCACCTTCTTACAAACAAGTACACTGTAAACACCTATTGTACTCCATAACTTCTTCCAGTTATAGACTGGTAATAGTGTGGCATCATTGAATAATCAGATTGCAGATTTTTCATTTTAATGTTGTTTTAGCTGTTCTGGCCTTGGTTTAAAGCAGTGATCCCCAACCAATAGCAGGTGAGTAACATGTTGCTCCCCAACCCCTTGGATGTTGCTCTCAGTGGCCTCAAAGTAGGAGCTTATTTTTAAATTCCAGGTTTGGAGGCAAGTTTTGGTTACATAAAACCCAGATGTACTGCCAAACAGAGCCTCCTATAGGCTGCCAGTCCACATAGGGGTTACTAATAGCCAATCACAGCCCTTATTTGGCACCACCCAGGGACTTTTTTCATGCTTGTGTTTCTCCCCAACTCTTTTTCCATCTGAATGTTGCTCACGGGTGAAAAAGGTTGGGAATCCCTGGTTTAAAGAAAACCTGCTGTGTAGACCCTTACGTTTCTCTCATTTTATATTTTTAGGTCTGTGTCCGTTCTTGTTTCCAGGCTGCTATGGTTGCCCGTTGTGGCTGCGGCTATGCTTTCTATCCACTTTCCCCTGGAGACCAATATTGTGATTACAATAAGCACAAAAGCTGGGGTAAGTGGAAGATTCTTTATGACAAGATAACACTTTGATATAAACAGATACAAGGTCTTAAGGCGGCCATACATGGGCCGATAAAAGCTGCCGACAGACCGTGTCGGCAGCTTATTGGCCCGTGTATGGGGGCCCCCGACTGGCTTCCCCGATCGAGATCTGGCCGAAAGTCGGCCAGATCTCGATCGGATGGGTTTAAAAATCCCGTCGGATCGCGGCCGCATCTGTTCGTTGATGAGGTCCCGCGATCCGACCGCCCGTTTGTGAATGCTAGGATCCGATCGTTGGGCCCTAGGGCCCACGATCGGATCTGCCCGATATTGCCCACCTCAAGGTGGGAATATCGGAGGGAGATCCGCTCGTTTGGCGACATCGCCAAACGAGCGGATCTATCCATGTATGGCCACCTTTAGAGCACAGCCGTGGCCATATCACTTGATGAAGGCAGGTGTATAACAACAGGAAAGTAAATCTTCATAACTTGGACTTTTCCTTGAGTGTACACTCACAGTGAGTAAATACAGATTTGTTTAACCACCCAAACTCATCTGCACCGGAACTTAACTGGAGCTCCATTGGAAAATGTCTCTAAATGGTGATCACTGGTCTAAAGAAGAAATTCTTTCCAAACTGCATACTTAATACATTGTCCTATTAAATCATTAACTGGTTTAGCTGTACAAAGCCAAAAAAATGCAAAAAGTATGAAAAATGTAAGGCCTTGCCTAGTCTAACCTAGACCCATCTGGTTTGATTCTCATCTTTTATTTAAGTCCTGGATTCTCTAAGATAAATGAATATTTGACCTTCTGCACTGGATATAGAAGGTTCCAAAGGGCCAATTGACGCCAGCGACTGCTCTGCACACATCGCACCACTTTGCCAGGCGCAAATTCACCACGACTACGCTAATTCACTAATATGCAAATTTGCACTTCGGCAGTGCGAGTATTTCATAGCGAAGATGCACTAGCGTTCGTTTGTGCTTAGTGAAAATCGATATCGATCTTGCGCTTAGCTTAGGTAAATTTGCATAGGGCGGCTAATTTAAAGTTGTATAAAGGTCAATGTCGGACTGGCCCACTGGGATACCAGGAAAACTCCCGGTGGCCCAGGTGTCAGGGGGCCCTTGTGCTGCTAATTTCGCCTATTTTATGGTCATTATCTATTTCTTTGAGAACAAAGAGGCTAAATAGATGGAATAATAGATTATAGTATGTAATGAATAGAGACTAGGAGAATAGAGGTTGAGTGAGGAGAAGAATAATAATAATACTACTGAGAGTGGGCCCCTGGTCTATGGTTCTTTGGTGGGCCCCTGGTCTAAGGTTTTGAGGTGGGCACCTGGTGGCCCAGTCCGACAATGATGAACGTCTTTATTATAAATGTCGCTGCAAATGCTTGAAGTTAACATTTTTTATTACAAAAGTCCAGAGAACCTTAATAAAGACAAAAGAGTTAATATAATGCCCTACACATGAGCCCATTGTAAAATAAATGTTCCATATGTTATGAAATGTCTGGAAAAAATCAGTTCCCCAAAAAACATTTAAACCAGGACTTTTACAGGCAATCCCGCTTAAAAAAAGGGTTTTTTGAACTTTAATGCATTATAGCACCTCGCCTGATCTGAAGTGGCAAAGTCAACTCTGGTGAAAGAGGTAACGTTCAGTAAAATCTGCATTTTAGTGAATTTGCGGAGTAAGAGCGAAAAGTCGCCTGGCGATAGATTGTGAACGAACGCTACCGACGGTCTCTTTCGCTAGTGAATTGGCGCCTGCGCCTGTGAGTGAATTGGCGATGTCCCTGCGGGTGGCAATGCTGGTGAATCATCGCTAGCGTTAGCCACTTCGTCCTTTAGTAAATCTGCCCCTTTATGTGAACAAAGAGCAAAAACCAAAGTGGAAAAATAGGGGCTCATTATGTTCATGTAAACAAATGAAATACATGTTCCACACTTAGGATCCATACATTCATTTATTGATATGGATACACTTAAACCTTAAACCACAACCTTGATTATCTCTCTGCATAGCCCCCCTATTGTGTTATAACGTCCTTTAAATAGTAGAGTAGATAATAGAGTAGAGCTTAGTGACCAATGTGAAGGTGTCATTGGATAATTGTTACTTGGAAATTCTTTATGTCTAACATTAGCAGAATAACTCCAAAGCCAGTAGAGAGAACAGTGTGAATATGGCCACAATGGTGTCCACGTAAACATGTGACTCTGCTTTTGACCAACTGTTTGAATGGCCCATACTAATTATTTGCATTATTTGCCCCACAGGCCACTGCTACTATAAGCTTATTACTGAATTCACTTCAAACAAACTGGGCTGTTTTACCAAATGCCGCAAACCGTGTCTGTAAGTAATTTTTTTAGGGTTAGTAATATGCGGGTGTGGTTTATTTTGATCCCTTATCAGAAAGTGACATGTTGGATGGGGCCATCTTTGCAATCCTATCTCTCAACTGTTCCTTTTTAGATGGAAAATTTGGTAACTGTAAAAGAACAAAGGGGTGGGGCTTCTTATTAGCGATCCATCAAATCTAGGATTCGGTTCGAGATTCGGCCAGGCCTTTTCAACAGGATTCGTATTCGGCCAAATCCTTGTTCCTGTAACGGACACGGATTGATGCGCCAAACTGATTCCTAATTTGCATATTTAATTAGGGCGGAAAGGGAAATCACATGACTTTTCTGTACAAAACAAGGAAGTAAAAACATTTTTTCCACTTTTTCCTCTCTTGCCCTTAATTTGCATATGGGCTCGGATTCGGTTTGGAATTCAGCCGAATCTTTCATAAAGGATTCAGGGATTTGGCCGAATCTTTCACGAAGGATTGGGATTCGGCCGAATCTTTTATGAACGATTCGGCCGAATCCCAAATAGTGGATTTGGCGCATCCCTACGTCTTATGAAAAGGGAGGAGTTTGGGTTAGGGATGCACCGAATCCACTATTTTGGATTCGGCCGAACCCCCGAATCCTTTGTGAAAGATTCGGCCGAATACCGAACCGAATCCGAACCCTAATTTGCATATGCAAATTAGGGGTGGGAAGGGGGAAAAATTTACTTCCTTGTTTTGTGACGAAAAGTCATGTGATTTCCCTCCCCATCCCTAATTTGCATATGCAAATTAGGATTCGGTTCGGCCGGGCAGAAGGATTCGGCCGAATCCGAATCCTGCTGAAAAAGGCCGAATCTTGGCCGAATCCCGAACCGAATCCTGAATTCAGTGCATCCCTAGTTTGGGTGGTAGACCAGGATGGGTAGAACAAGGACATAAATCAATTTGTCAAGATTTATTTAATCAGGAAGGTTGGGAGGAAATTATCCTACAGCTATGCCTGTTTTGTGCCAGCAGTGCCCCACCCCCCCAATGTGATTGGTTAATGCCCTGTGCATATTAATGAAGAAAGAGCTGTACTATTGTTCTATCATGTCTCCCTACAGGGTGTCAGAGTATCAGCTGACTGCAGGTTATTCCAAATGGCCGAACAGAGTGAGCCAGGTTAGTTGGGTCAATTTACATAAAGGCAATAACTTCACAACATTTTCTAATTTACCTTCCTGAAATTGTTCAGAGGTAATCAATATTTTATGAAGAAAGGTTAACTTATAAATTATATTTTAAGTCTGATTTAAATTTTTGCATGACACAGAAATCTCCTGCACAACAGATGTAAAATATCGAAGCATAAAACTGCCCGACACTAACTAGATGTGCTTGAAATGTATTGGAAATACATAGAGGATAGAGATGGTCCAGGAACATTACCTAGATATCTGACACTCTGCTTTCTGATTGGAACAGAATAATAATGAATATGATGAGTGAGATCTAAAAGGGACTCTCTGGAAATGGAAACTTTTGAGAGGTTTATTAGTTCACCCTGGGGGCACATGTAGGTGGAGAATAATACTGATATAGGGCAGCACCTCAACTCAAAGACGTCACGGAATAAATATATATGACAGCCAAAGTATAAAAATAGAAGAAAAAACAAAAAAAAAACAGCCAATCAATAAAGTATGTCTGTTTTTAAGAGAGAGAGAGAGTATTTGTCCTGAACTGTCAGCCTCAGCACATCCCAAGAAAAATGTTGTTAATATAGTGACAGCCTGTGGCCAAAGTGACAGCATGCAAAGTCAGAAAAGAAGTGAGAATCTCAGCCATAAAGCAGGGCAGGACTGCTGCTTACAATGGGGATCAGATAGGCATACCTCCCAACATTTTGGAAGTAAAAAGAGGGCCAAAAAATTTTTTTACACACGTAGCAATTTTTTTGACCACACCCCTTTCTGTGGCCACACCCCATAATTACCATGTTTGTTTTACAAAATTTGGCAGGTTATGAAAGTTTGAAAATATTTCTCTTTATCTAAACTGTGTTTTTGTGTTTCAAAATTGTTACAAAGTATCTTATTTGCACCTGTTAGCTGTTCTGGGCTCTCTGCTAAAAGCCAATTAAGTGAGAAACTTTGTTTCTTTTTCTGGCTGTTCAGTGCAGAGAAAAGAGGGACTTTCCAGTACAAATGAGGGACTGCGGGTTGAGCTGTCAAAAGAGGGACTGTCCCTCCGAAAAAGGGACAGTTGGGAGGTATGGATAGGATCTGTGCAGCCACTGGGACAGAATGTTCTGTTATACAGATAGCTAGAATCTCAGCTGCCATAAAGCAGGACAGGACTGCTGCTTACAATGGGGATCAGATAGGATCTGTGCAGCCACTGGGATAGAATGCTCTGTTATACAGATAGCTAGAATCTCAGCTGCCATAAAGCAGGACAGGACTGCTGCTTACAATGGGGAAAAGATAGGATCTGTGTTTTGATATCAGGAGTCAGATAGGGTCTGTTTTGACCATTAATGGATGACAAAAGCATGTGCCACAGGGCCTAAGGGCCTAGTGGTTTAATAGCCTCTGAGAACTCTCTGTCTAGGCCTAATAATGAATATGGATGTATTTATTGACACACAGGATTGGGAACGTATCTGACATAACTTTTTATGTTACAGGATTGGGTGCTTCACACACTGTCCCGACAATACAACCTGACGGACAGGTAAGAACCTAGAGCTTCTGTATATTACATGAGTGTCAATGATTGCAAGATTAATAATTGTTTCTACAGTGTAACCTGCTTTGCTTACACACAATGGTATAACTATGTTGGCCTCGCAGTTCTAGACTGGCAATCTGTGGATTCTGGCAAATGCCAGAGAGGCTACTGTATTGTACTATTGTGGGGACTGTTTGGGCCTCTGTGTATTTGAATTGAATTTTTAATCCCAGTCCAGACCTTCCCAGACCAGATTTCCCCAAAATTGTGGCTGACCCTTTTCACACAGCAGGTGACCCATGGGCCCCCCTAAAGGAAAAGCAGACCCCGCAGATTCCTCTGTAGTTACACCACTGCTTACATAGGCCTCAAGGTGCATTTTATTTTTTTTTCTCACACCAATATATTTTAGCAAAATTGAAAGGCTAAGCCCACTGGATCCAGTCCCATGCCCATCTTTCCAAAGATTCCCAAGTTTGACTTTTACTACATTTAAGTCTTGGGCTGCTCTCCTTCCCATCGTCAGACATGGGGCAAGGCCTGAATTGATGGAAACAGCTGGCTGGGATTTCTCACTGCCTTGAATACTGTGGCCTCTGGAGAAAAAAAAACATAATAATAATAATAATTACCTTTAGGAATCAGACAAACCCCAACTTAGCACCAAGGCCTGACTATGGGAAAGAGACCAAGAACATGATGGAAAGAGAATCAGAATAAGTTGTTCCTTTTTAACAAATTTCAAATCTGAAGTTTAGAGCTTGTAGGTTTGTGATTTATCAGTGCAGTAGCCTTACAACATGAGGCCGGCAGCGGTGCTTCAAGACTAAAAAAAAACACAGAAAGGCAAATTACAGCCTGATAGGTCTATTATTAAGGTATATTGTATCCCTTATTATAAAGTGTAATTATAGTACAATAAGGGAGAATGATAATTGCTCCAATAAACAAAATCCATGAATAACTTGTAAAATATATAGTGAATAAAGTAGCCCCTATTGTAAAATATAAGGATGTTATATGTCACCAAGGAGTTTAATGACCAAATAAACGAACAAGGCCGAAGGCACGTTTATATGGTCATGGAACTCTGAGGTAAATTCTAATATCCTCATATTTTACAAGAGGGGGTACTTTATTCACTATATAAACATTAATTAATGTGGGATCAGTTCTCTATGTCACATACAGTAACTCACTAAAACGTGTCTTTTATTTAAAAAATAAAATAAAAATAAGTAACCCCGATGTATAATATGAGGATATAAAAAGTCACATTGGAGTTACATGATCTGTATATCTCAGCCTGCAGCCTTGTGCCTTTATATGGTCACAGAACAACCCCTCAGTGACTTCTAATATTCTTATCATTTACAGTCGGGGGTACATTATCCCTTATAATACATGAGTGATACTCAGAGTTCCCTGTATAACTCAGCCTGCAGCCTTGTGCCTTTATATGGTCACAAAACAACCCCTCAGTGACTTCTAATATCCTTATCATTTACAGTAGGGGGTACATTATTCATTTTAATACATGAGTGATACTCAGAGTTCCCTGTATAACTCAGCCTGCAGCCTTGTGCCTTTATATGGTCACAGAACAACCCCTCAGTGACTTCTAATATCCTTATCATTTACAGTAGGGGGTACATTATCCCTTATAATACATGAGTGATACTCAGAGTTCCCTGTATAACTCAGCCTGCAGCCTTGTGCCTTTATATGGTCACAGAACAACCCCTCAGTGACTTCTAATATCCTTATCATTTACAGTAGGAGGTACATTATCCCTTATAATACATGAGTGATACTCAGAGTTCCCTGTATAACTCAGCCTGCAGCCTTGTGCCTTTATATGGTCACAGAACAACCCCTCAGTGACTTCTAATATCCTTATCATTTACAGTAGGGGTACATTATTCATTTTCAGGGCCGCCATTAGAAATCACGGGGCCCCGTACAACAAAATTTTTGGGGCCCCCTGGGCCCCGCCCACACTGATGACCAAGCTCCACCCCATTTCCCGCCCACTCCACATCGCAGTTAAAAGACCACACAGACATCAGCGCTAAAAAAGTAACCCCCCCCACACAAGTTGTAAAAAGCTATTGATGGTCAGGGCCCCCTTATAAAAAATTGGGGCCCCAAAAAAAAAAAAATTTAAAATTTTTTTTTTTAAAAAAAAAACATTGGTGGCAGGGGCCCCCTTACAAGTTAAAAACAAATTGGGGCCCCAAAAAAAAATTAACAAAAAAAAACATTGGCGTCAGGGGCCCCCTTATAAGTTAAAAACAAATTGGGGCCCCAAAAAAAATTTTAAAAAAAAAAAAAATTTTTTTGAAAAAAAAAAAAACATTGGTGGCAGGGGCCCCCTTATAAGTTAAAAACAAATTGGGGCCCCAAAAAAAAATTTGAAAAAAAAAAAAAATTTTTTTGAAAAAAAAAAAAAAAAACATTGGCGGCAGGGGCCCCCTTACAAGTTAAAAACAAATTGGGGCCCCAAAAAAAAATTTAAAAAAAAAAAAAATTTTTTGAAAAAAAAAAAAACATTGGCGGCAGGGGCCCCCTTATAAGTTAAAAACAAATTGGGGCCCCAAAAAAAAATTTGAAAAAAAAAAAAAATTTTTTTGAAAAAAAAAAAAAAACATTGGCGGCAGGGGCCCCCTTACAAGTTAAAAACAAATTGGGGCCCCAAAAAAAAATTTAAAAAAAAAAAAATTTTTTGAAAAAAAAAAAAACATTGGCGGCAGGGGCCCCCTTATAAGTTAAAAACAAATTGGGGCCCCAAAAAAAAATTTGAAAAAAAAAAAAAATTTTTTTGAAAAAAAAAAAAAAATATTGGCGGCAGGGGCCCCCTTACAAGTTAAAAACAAATTGGGGCCCCAAAAAAAATTTAAAAAAAAAAAAAAATTTTTTGAAAAAAAAAAAAACATTGGCGTCAGGGGCCCCTTACGAGTTAAAAAAAAAAATTGGGGCCCCAAAAAAACATGTTTTAAAAAAAAAGATTGGTTGCAGGGGCCTATAGAATATTAAAATAATACATTGGTGGCCAGGAGATTAAAAAAAAAAAAATACACAAACTGGTGTTCAGTAGAATTGAACTCACGGCTTCAGTACTTCAACTTCACCTCCTTTCGTGACTTCGGGTCTTTTCACTGCTTCAGGACTTCGGCTTCGGCTGTTTTCGTGACTTCGGGTCTTTGCGCTGCTTCAGGACTTCGGCTGTTTTCGTGACTTCGGGTCTTTTCGGCGCTTCGTGACTTCGGCTTTTTCCGTGACTTCGGGTCTTTTCGGCGCATCGGCTTCGGCTTTTCGGCACTTCCGCATTCGGCAGCACAGAAGCAAGACGTACGGCTCGGGCGCTCGTAAGGGGGGCCCGGATCTTCAAAAAATGCAGCGCTGCCGGGCCCCCCTTCATGCCCGGGCCCGGTACGCTTGTCCCCCCTGTCCCCCCCTGATGGCGGCCCTGTTCATTTTAATACATGAGTAATACTCAGAGTTCCCTGTATAACTCAGCCTGCAGCCTTGTGCCTTTATATGGTCACAGAACAACCCCTCAGTGACTTCTAATATCCTTATCATTTACAGTAGGGGTACATTATCCCTTATAATACATGAGTGATACTCAGAGTTCCCTGTATAACTCAGCCTGCCGCCTTGTGCCTTTATATGGTCACAAAACAACCCCTCAGTGACTTCTAAATCCTTATAATTTACAGTAGGGGGTACATTATCCCTTATAATACATGAGTGATACTCAGAGTTCCCTGTATAACTCAGCCTGCAGCCTTGTGCCTTTATATGGTCACAAAACAACCCCTCAGTGACTTCTAAATCCTTATAATTTACAGTAGGGGGTACATTATCCCTTATAATACATGAGTGATACTCAGAGTTCCCTGTATAACTCAGCCTGCAGCCTTGTGCCTTTATATGGTCACAGAACAACTCCTCAGTGACTTCTAATATCCTTATCATTTACAGTAGGGGGTACATTATCCCTTATAATTTAATATTTTGACATTAATAGAGGGAAGGTATAAAAGTAGAAATATGTGCAACTTCCATAGCAGGTAATATGGACGTATCAGTCACAGACTCTCCGTACTAACAAAGGATCGATTTCATTGTTTTAACCAGAGTCAGTTAGTGTTACAGTATGAAGATGTCCGGCTGTTATGCATTTCAGTCTCTATATAAACTCCCTATTTCTCTCTCTCTTGCAGAAATGGAATCGCTAAACTGAACATTTACTTTGAGGAACTGAATTATAAAACCATTCTGGAGTCCCCAACAATAAATGTAAGTAAATGCTTGGCCTAGTAGCTTTAAGTCTCGGCTATTGAAACTGCTGCCCTTTAGGACGCCAGCGCTGCTGGAATTCCCGTTACTTGATTTTAGATTTAAATAAGATTTAGGAGTCACAAGGAAATCCAGTAACAAGTTCTCAGGCTGAAACGGCTTCCAAAACCTGCATGGAATAATTTCCAGTAAAGCAATTTTGGTAAAATACAGGAATGTTACAGATTAAAGAGGCTGAACCCATTTATTATTGCAATACCTAGAGGCCTATTTTAGAGGCGAATATTAGTGGTTTTTTAGAGGTTTTTCAAACCACAACTAAACTCGCTTTCTCTAAAGCCACGAATGTCATGAAATTTATTTAAAAAATCCAAACTGAAAAAGCACAAATGGGAAAAGACGCGAAAAGGTCGACTTTTTCGAATTGTTGTATAGTCAAAAATACCCGAAAACCCTCTAAAACCATGATTCAAAAAAAGTCTTCCAGTTGAATAAGAGCCATCTGCCATTGACTTCTACCTGATTTTGATAGGTTTAAGCTGGAGTATTTTCGGATTCGGAATTGTCTCGTAATAAATCTGTGGGGGAAAAAACGCAACTTTTTTGGCGAAGTGTTGTGAAAAAAAGTCTGACCTAACCCATTTGGATTCATAAGATCTTCGGATTAAGGGAATTAAATAGTCAAAATATTTCCTGGAAATTTTTCTATTTTCCCACACAGTGTTCTAAGTGCTTTATTGTCTTTTTTTTATTTTATTTCTTTCATGTATTTATTTATTTTTCTTTGTTCTAATGAAATTTTTATTGTAATTTTAAATGTAATTTTATTTTGTTCAGTTTAACTTTTATGATCATTTTGTTAGATTTTTATTGCTCTTGGTTTGTCCTTGGAAAGCATCATATGCTATTGTATCTTTGTGCTTTTACATTCAATTTTTGGAATCTTGTTTATGAACTGATCCAATATTGACTTGTTTATGAATAATAATAAACACGTTGTAAAATGAAAAAAGTCTGACCCGAAAAAGTTGCGGCTAAATTAATTGACCCACTAAAGCTTTTTATACAGGTATGGGACCTTTTATCCAGAATGCTCAGGACCGGGGGCTTTCCGGATAAGGGATCTTTCCATAATTTGGATTTTCATACCTTAAGTCTACTAGAAAATCATGTAAACGTTTAATAAACCCAATAGGCTGGTTTTGCTTCCAATAAGGATTAATTATATCTTAGTTGGGATCAAGTACAAGTTACTGTTTCAAATTTCAAAATTTGGATTATTTGCATAAAATGTAGTATATGGGAGGCGGTCTTTCCGTAATTCATAGCTTTCTGGACCAGGGGCAGCTGGGAAATTGACAAAATGTCTAGCCCCATGTCAGATTTCAAAATTGAATATTAAAAAATCTGTTTGTTCTTTTGAGAAATGGATTTCAGTGCAGAATTCTGCTGGAGCAGCACTATTAACTGATGCGTTTTGAAAAAAAATGTTTTCCGATGACAGGATCTCTTTAATAAAATTATATGAAGTTGTTATAATCCCCTACACATGTGCCCACAGTATAGTTTAGGTGCTATATGTTAGCAAATGTAGGGGGGAAGAGGGTACCCCAAAAAAAATGCGATCTTTTTCATTCTATCACCCTTTAAATAGGAAAAAACGCCGGCGTTTTTTGGGACTTAGAAAAATTTTCAACTATTTTTTGAGGAAGTCCTATCTACTCTATTGCACTGAGGTGGCGAAGGCAAGTCTGGCGATAGAGATAATGGTCAGTAATATCAAAAACTTAGTGAATTTGCGTAGTAACACTACCGAAAATTTGCCTGGTGTTAGAGGGCAAAGTTGCGCCAGAGTACTTGGCAAAATTACACCAGCGAATTTATGCCAGCTACCGTTAGTAAATCGGCAAAGTGCCGAAATGACGTCACGCTGGCGAATTTTCGCCACCATTAGCCACTTCGCCCTTTAGTAAATTTCCCCCCATGCCTTGTAACTGCCTGGGTTGCACAAAATTCATGAAAATACTTAATTTCACTCTTACTCTTTACTCTTATTCACATTCGAAAATCAAATGGCTTGTTCCTCTCCCAGCTTCCCAGTCTGCGGGGGTGCAGGATCTGTATAGGCATTGCCTACTGGGATTGCCGCGCTGCAGTCATCTGGGAAGGGACCAGTAAAATAAAAAGTGACCAGTAAAGTGCAACTGCGTAAGAATTATGGTGGTGTGACATTGTGCTTAGTAAATAAAGAGAATTATGCAAGATATTGTGCAACACCAATGAAAACCACTGTTTGCTGAGAAGTGAAACTGACAGTTATTACTTCTGTAAATACTTTTGTGTTCCCATGAAACCAGTGCGAGACAATTATTATCTACCACATTCTGCGGCCTTTCATAGAGATGATCCATTACTCACTTCAGTCCCAGTGGAGCTTACAGTCTAAGGTCCCAATAGCAGCCATGCCTATGACTAAGAGGCCCATTTATCAAAAGTCGAAAATTCAAATTCATGTGAATTTTTTTATAATTGAATATATTCACAATTCGACTGGGAGATTATTTAAGAAAAAAATTGAATGGCTAATATTCGATCGAATGGTCCCGACCCAAAAATTACAATCGTATTTGATCCGTATTTTGATTCGTGCGAATCCAATTTTTCTCCCTTTTTCTTCATATGTTTTTGTTTTTTGCTTCTCTCCAGATGGCGATGCTTCTCTCCTTGCTGGGCAGCCAGTGGAGTCTCTGGTTTGGCTCCTCCGTTCTTTCCGTGGTGGAGATGCTAGAGCTGGTCATTGATTTTGTCATAATTGGGGTAATGATTCTGCTACATCGTTATTACTACAAACAAGCCAATGAAGGTGAAGAAACCACAGTGGTTCCAACCCCGGCACCAGCCTTTGCTGATCTAGAACAGCAAGTTCCTCACATTCCTCGTGGTGATCTCTCCCAGCGCCAGATAAGTGTGGTTGCAGATATCACTCCTCCACCAGCATATGAAAGCCTGGACCTGAGGTCTGTAGGGACATTATCCTCTCGCTCATCCAGCATGCGCAGCAACAGGTCCTACTATGAGGAGAATGGAGGTAGAAGGAACTGAGAGAGGTTGGGGGAAAAGAAAAAAGATCTAGAGCATGAAATTTGTTGGAAATGGGGAGAAATTCTGAGTACTTTGCCACCTGGAGCTGTTAATTGTTAGGATTGCAGATTGCCTAGAATCACTTTGTTTGTCAATGCCCTTAAAGCAGAACTAAACCCTAAAAATGAATGTGGCTAAAAATGACATATTTTATATAGTGAACTTATTGCACGAGGCTAAAGTTTCAGCTTGTCAATAGCAGCAATGATCCAGGACTTCAAACTTGTCACAGGGGGTCACCATCTTGGAAAGTGTCTGTGACACTCACATGCTCAGTGGGCTCTGATTGGCTGTTGAGAAGCTAAGCTTAGGGCTCGTCACTAATTATCCAGCAGAAAATGAGCTTCCCTGGCTGTAATATAAGCTGATGCTACAGGTTTGCTAATTATTAAATTCTGATGCTAATTGCACTGGTTTCTGTGCTGCCATGTAGTAATTATGTGTATTAATTACTAATCAGCCTTATATTGTGACATTTCTATTCTATGTGTACTGTATATTGTGAGTGGGTCCCTAAGCTCAGTAAGTGACAGCAGCACAGAGCATGTGCAGTGAATCAGCAGAAAAGAAGATGGGGAGCTACTGGGGCATCTTTGGAGACACAGATCTTTACTGCTAAAGGGCTGTGGTTGCCTTGGGCTGGTACAGAAGCACAAAACATCACGTACAACATTTCTAGCTACTTATTTAGTTAGGCTTTAGTTCTCCTTTAAATGGGAATAATCACCTTACTATATTTTATATTGTATATCAGAAATAAACTTGCATTGCTTCTGTAGACAAATACATTTTGTGACTGGGCTTAATTTCATTCTTTTACTCCTTATGGCTTGTCAGAATGACGAATCTTTATAAATGGAAAGATAATCAATGAATCATTTTTATATTGGCTTTTGGTTGTTTGCTGTCCTGGTAACCAATCTAAGTTTCACTTCACTGAAAGTCAACTTTCTTGAGAGTGATTCATAAGATAATATTGTTTGCGTTCCGGACGGTCTTTACTGATGGGCTTCCGCCATACACATACTGTAGCCATGTTGGAAAATAAGGAGAAGGAAGACAACTCTCCATTATTGTCGGAAAACTTTATCCTGTGCAAATGACCTCAAAAATATGGAAATAGCCAATGGCAGCTTCACAGTGAATATAAGGGAGTGTAGGGTATAGTACATTGTCCTGGCAGCGGGTACCAGCGGGTTATCCAGAAAAAAAAGGGGTACCCTGCAGGATGAGGGTAGGATTTTTGGGTAGCCGGTCTCTTCTGTATATCTTATCTTATAGTGTCTATATTTTACTCATTTTAGAAATTTACAAAAGTTTTTTTTTCGGTCTCCGCCCACTTTTGCTGATGCAGCAACAGCACTTCCTGTTTAATAAACAATGGTATAAATGTTGCGCAAAAATGTAGTAAGCTCCGGATGCGCAAAATACAAAGGGATTCCACCCCAAAATAAAATTAAAACAAACAATTTGATATGCGCTTCCGTTTGAAAGATAAATAAATACACCAACTTTTAGTGTCCCCCAATTGTCCCAAAGTTCCCCTATAGTCCACCGGGGTCCGGAGCCAAAGGTGGTAACCCAGAAACCGCTTCCACAGCTGGCGATCACTTCTAAGCTTTAAAACAGAAAAGAGACAAAGACCGCACCAATGTGAAAAGCTTTCAAAGCCGGTATCAGGGCCCTGCTTTGGTTACTACTTACAGGATTTCCCGGACACGGCTTGCACACAAGAACAGATCTGCAGTGCGGTAAGTCTCAGCTTGTCTTCCTAAGCGATGCCGCTGGTGTACTCACAATTCCACGATCTTGTGCGCTCGCTATCTCTGCGATTCTGCTCCTGAGTGTTCTAGTTGCTTCGTATCCCACAGTCTTGGCGTCCTCTCATACACTTCCTAGGTCAGTCAAGGTCAGGTACTCACGAGTTGGTAAGAGGATAGGGAGTGCCTTGTGCTGGGAAATTATGTAAGCAACGGAAGGATACTCAAATAGTTGAATGTTATTTATTTATAAACATAATAATCACTTACACTTAAGAATACTCTGCCTAACGCGTTTCGTGAGTCACTTCATCAGAGGCTAAAATTTACTTTACTCGGTCGCTCCTTTATGACCTACCTAATTGGCATAATTGGTTACCTCATCTCACCTGCTAACGAATTTCGTTCAGGGAGGAGGTAAAACAGGAATATATATTTTCATTAATACATTTAGAAAAAATAAATACAATTTAAATAGTTAAAAGATACAAATTTTCAAGATAAAACTTTTGTAAGTATTAATAACAATTCACTCAAATAAAACAATTTATATCGAGATCTATGTTTAAACCCATTGGTTGTAGTGTTTTTAAGGATATTATCCATCTGGTTTCTTCTTGTGATATGATTTGAGTATTGTCGCCACCTCTCCAAGATTTTTTCTTATGTGCAATTCCCATAAATTTTAATTCACTCGGGTCACTGTTGTGATGTAGGGAGAAATGTTCTGATACGCTATGTGTTTTTAAACCCTTTTTAATGTTTCTGATGTGTTCGGCTAAACAGAGACTTTTTAGTTTAATTGATAACGCATTCTCTCAGGACATTATCAATAATAAAGAAAAAGATTTTCTAAAAATTCTATATCCAAAAATTCCTGTTATCTATATCTTACCAAAAATTCATAAAGATTTACAAAACCCCCCTGGGAGACCAATTATTTCAGGGATTGTGTCACTAACTAGTAATTTATCCAAATACATTGATAATTTCCTACAGAAATATGTGGGTACACTACCGTCCTATATTAAAGACACAAAGGACACTATAAACTTTATAGAGAAACAAACATGGTGTGAGGATTATCTTCTCGTAACTTGCGATGTCTCATCATTATACACCTGTATTAACCATGATCAGGGCATAGAAGCAGTCACACATTTTCTATTGAATGATAACCTTATTTTAGCCCCCCAAAGAGAATTTATTATAGAGGGCATTCGCTTCATACTTCAAAATAACTATTTCTGGTATGAAGGGGAGTACTATCTCCAGGGCAACGGCACAGCTATGGGAATTAAGTTCGCCCCGAGCTATGCAAATCTTTTTATGGGGTACTGGGAGAAAATTATTATAGAACCTATGTTACAAATTAAGACCAACCTAATCACCTGGAGGCGCTATATCGATGACTGTATCATCATTTGGAAAGGTAGTGAGGAACTCCTTAAAACCTTTATACAAAATATAAATAACAATACTTTTAATCTAAAATTCACCTATGAATACAGTAAAACATCTATCAATTTTCTGGATCTGAATATCTATACTACAAAAGAGGGTTTAAAAACACGTCTGTTTAAAAAAGAAACAGACTGTAATGGATATATACCATACGATAGTGGACACCACAAGAAATGGTTAAATAACATACCGAGGGGCCAATTTGGCAGGATAAAAAGAAATTGTTCGGACCCACTTGATTATAAACAAAATTGCGAACTTATGAGAACTGATTTTTTAGAAAAAGGATATGATCCGAAATTGATAGAGGAATCAATAAAAGCAGTAGATGAAATTGATAGGTCAACACTTTTGGGGACAAAAACCAGAGAAAAAGATTCGAAATGTGTACCCTTTATCACTAAATTTAGTAAGGGAGGATACAAGCTCACTAATATTTTCAAAAAACATTGGCACATCCTACAAATGGATAAGGATTTGCGGGGGGAAATTGGGGAACGACCATCGATGGTATTCACTCGACCAAACACATTACGACAATCACTGGCCCCTAGTTATCTGAGGAAAGAGAAAACTAATCCCACCTGGCTGGGTAAGAATAAAGGTTTCTTTAAGTGTATGCAGTGCATTGCCTGTAAGACGCTAAGGAGCAATGCAAGAAATGGAGAAAATTTTAAATCCAATCAGACAGATAAGCAATACAAAATTAACCAACTAATAACATGCGCATCAGTTAATGTTGTATATTTATTGGAATGCCCCTGCAAAAAACAATATGTTGGAAGAACTACCAGGAAACTAAAGTTAAGAATAGCCGAACACATCAGAAACATTAAAAAGGGTTTAAAAACACATAGCGTATCAGAACATTTCTCCCTACATCACAACAGTGACCTGAGTGAATTAAAATTTATGGGAATTGCACATAAGAAAAAATCTTGGAGAGGTGGCGACAATACTCAAATCATATCACAAGAAGAAACCAGATGGATAATATCCTTAAAAACACTACAACCAATGAGTTTAAACATAGATCTCGATATAAATTGTTTTATTTGAGTTATTAAAGGAGAAGGAAAGGCTAAAATTAAGTAAGCTTTATCAGAAAGGTCTATATAAATATACCAGTAAACCCTCAAAGTAATGCTGCTCTGAGTCCTCTGTCAAAATAAACCACATTTCTTTCCTTCTATTGTGTACTCATGGGCTTCTGTATCAGACTTCCTGTTTTCAGCTTAAACCTCCAGGGCACGGCCTTGAGCATGCTCAGTTTGCTCCTCTCTCCCTCCCTCCTCCCCTCCCTACTGTAATCTGAGCTCAGAGCTGTTAGTAAGCAGGGAGAGACTCAGGCAGGAAGTGATGTCACACCAAGCATATATGGCAGCTTCTATCCTAAACAAACAGAGACAGTGTCTAGAGCTGTTTACTCAGGTATGGTAAAGCATTCTGCAGAATAAATATAGCGTTCTAGTTTGCACTATTGTGGCTATTCTATTGGCAATAAACTGTCTTGGAGCTTTCCTTCTCCTTTAATACTTACAAAAGTTTTATCTTGAAAATTTGTATCTTTTAACTATTTAAATTGTATTTATTTTTTCTAAATGTATTAATGAAAATATATATTCCTGTTTTACCTCCTCCCTGAACGAAATTCGTTAGCAGGTGAGATGAGGTAACCAATTATGCCAATTAGGTAGGTCATAAAGGAGCGACCGAGTAAAGTAAATTTTAGCCTCTGATGAAGTGACTCACGAAACGCGTTAGGCAGAGTATTCTTAAGTGTAAGTGATTATTATGTTTATAAATAAATAACATTCAACTATTTGAGTATCCCTCCGTTGCTTACATAATTTCCCAGCACAAGGCACTCCCTATCCTCTTACCAACTCGTGAGTACCTGACCTTGACTGACCTAGGAAGTGTATGAGAGGACGCCAAGACTGTGGGATACGAAGCAACTAGAACACTCAGGAGCAGAATCGCAGAGATAGCGAGCGCACAAGATCGTGGAATTGTGAGTACACCAGCAGCATCGCTTAGGAAGACAAGCTGAGACTTACCGCACTGCAGATCTGTTCTTGTGTGCAAGCCGTGTCCGGGAAATCATGTAAGTAGTAACCAAAGCAGGGCCCTGATACCGGCTTTGAAAGCTTTTCACATTGGTGCGGTCTTTGTCTCTTTTCTGTTTTAAAGCTTAGAAGTGATCGCCAACTTCCTGTTTAATGGTGGTCGACGGGTTGCAGATTGGGTTGCGGATAAGGCAGTTGCGGTCAGGTAGCAGATTCAAGTGGGTAAATGTGTGGGTTGCGGTTTGGGTCGCGGTCTGCGGGTTCGGGTCTCAAAATGGTTCCACTCAGAACTCCACCTGGCACTACCTGACACTCCTTCCATTGCTATCAACATATGGTGCTGAGCCCTACTATTCAAACACTGTGTAATGGAATGAACTCAGTGGCATAGAGAACAATTACTGGGTTTGATACTGTCCCTGGGGTTTCCCTGAATGAACTGTGTGGCACAAGGCACTTATGGCCACTGTCATCACTATACTCTAGGCTTATAAAATACAGAGGTGCCCAGTGATCTCAGCCATTGTAACAAGGGCTTAGCTATGGTACATAATCAATTGACATCACAGGAATTTACTCACAGGGTGGCTCAATGGGTGGCACCACTGCATTGCAGCATTTGGATCCAGAATTTGATTCCGATGTGGGCACTAACTGCAAGAAGTTTTCATGGTCTCCTCGTCTTGGAATGGGTACCCTAGTTTCTCCAGTACACACTTATTTAGGTTCATTGGCTCCTAATGAAAATGACCATTGCCTCACTGAGATAGGAACCTTAAATTGTGATCTTCACAGGGACTGGGGCTGAGGTTTATATCTCTGTAAAACTCTACATAAAATGTGTTGGTGTTAAATCAATAAATGATGATAATATTAAGTATATAAAAAATTAGTATATTAGAAATGAGAGGATTAGGCCTGATCCATGGGGCATTTCCTATTTCTAGGTGCAGTTCATACTCACAGGTGTGAGTAGCTAAAACATGTGTATGAGTGTACCTGTGAGTGCACGTTGGAATGACACATTATCCAAGTTTTAATGGCAAACCCATGAGTGTCCTCAGATCTGGCACACATTAACCAGTATGTGTGACATACACTGCCCAGAGTGCACTCAGGTCCGACACATTCTAGCAAGTGTGAGTGAGCAAACCTTTGAGTGATTTTAGACATGACACATGCCCCCCCCCAAGTATGAGTGGCCAAATCTGTGGGTAATTATAGGTCTGGCAAACACTCTCCAGTATGAGTACATTCTGGTCTCATACTCTCCTTAGTGTGAGTGAACTTAAGGCCAATTCTCAGTGATTCTCAAAGTCCATGATACTTTCAGCAGACATGACTGTACTCACCCTAATACCAAACATTGGTATAATACCGGCCTATGTATCACTGCCTTTCTACTCCTGCCCCCTCCATTATAGATACTACCAGCCAATGTATCATTGCCTTCCTACTCCTGTTCCATCCATTCTAGACTACTACTGGGCCATGTATCACTGCTTTTCTACTCCGTCTCACCCATTCTAGGCTACCTATGTTTCTCTGCCTACCTACTCCTGTCGTCTCCATTCTAGATACTACCAGTCTATGTATCACTGCCTTCCTACTCCTGTCTCCTTAATTATAGACTACTACCAGCCTATATTTCACTGCCTTTGTACGCCTGTCTCCCCTTTTCTGAGCTACTACCAGCCTATGAATAACTGCCTTCCTATTCCTGTACTCACCATTCTAGATACTACCAGTCTATGTTTCATTGCATTATAACTCCTTTCTCTTAGATTCTAGGCTACTACCAACCTATGTTTCACTGCCTTCCTACTCATGTTTCCCCTGTTCTAGGCTACTACTGGCCTATGTATCACTGCCTTCCTACTCCTCTCACATCCCATTCTAGGATACTACCAGCCTATGTTTCACTGCCTTCCTACTGCTGCCTCCCCCATTTTAAGCTACTACCAGCCTATGTATCACTGCCTTTCTACTCCTGCCCCCTCCATTATAGATACTACCAGCCTATGTTTCACTGCCTTCCTACTCCTGTCTCCCCCATTCTAGACTCCTACCGGCCTATGTACAGTATCACTGCCTTCCTACTGCTGTCTCCCCCATTTTAGGCTACTACAAACCTATGTTTCACTGCTTTCCTACTCCAGTCTCACCCATTCTAGGCAACTACCAACCTATGTTTCTCTGCCTACCTACTCCTGTCTACTCCATTCTATATACTACCAGCCTATGTATCCATGCCTTCCAACTCCTGTACCCTCCATTCTAGACTACTACCAGCCTATCACTGCCTTCCAACTCCTTTCCCCTCCATTCTAGAGTACTACCACTCTATGAATCACTGCCTTCCTACTCCTTACCCCTCCATTCTAGATACTAGCAGTCTATGTTTCACTGCCTTCCTACTCCTGTCTCTCCCATTCTAGGCTATTACCTTGGGAGTAGGAATGGAGGGAATTCAGGATTGGGACACATTTCACCACTCTTTGTAAGATTTGGACTAGACCAAACTGCTAAGTTGGTGATACCCAACTGTAAAATGCTGTTGACTCTGCCCATCCAGCCCAAACCAGCAGCTTACTGGGCCTTTTGAAAACCTGCCAAACCAATATGTGGCTGGAAATGATCCAGCGATCTATTGGCAGTTTAGAAATCCCATTGGTTTTAGAGGACCACATTGGTGCATTGATGAGGCTCCATAAGGCTGCCGCATGTCTTGTTGTCCTGATGTGTAATTTGGTCTAGAGATGGCCAGACAAAGATCTCATTTATATCTCATAATTATCTGTGCTCGCATAACTCAAAGGCACAGGGCCCCATAATCTGTTACAGTCAGTCTCCTCCTCCCTCTACACCTGGTCTGTCTTGCACAGGAGCAAGAAAAGTGAAATATGAAACTAATGTCTAGTGAATGGAACGAGTCAGAGATTTGTATCTAAATGAATAGCAAAGTCCTTTGTGTATTTAATGTAAATAAGTGTTTTATCAGATTCGTTATGCTGTATATTTAAAGGGGTGGTTCGCCTTCAAGGTAACTTTTATTATGTTAAAGTAGGGCCAATTCTAAGCAACTTATCAATTGGTTTTCATTATTTATTTTTAGAGTTATTTGCCTTTTTCTTCGGACTCTTGCAGCTTTCAAATGGGAGTCGCTCCCCCTTCTAAAAGACAAACGCTCTGTAAGGCTACAAATGTATTGTTATTGTTACTTTTTATTACTTCTCTTTCTATTCAGTCCCTCTCCTATTCATATTCCAGTCTCTTATTCAAATCAGTGCATGGTTGCTAGGGGAAATTGGATCCTAGTTACCAGATTGGTTAAGATGCAAATTAAAGAGCTGCTCAATAAAAAGCTAAATAACTAAAAAAAAACAATAAAAAACAAGAACCAATTGCAAATTGTCTCAGAATATTTAGCACCCCAAGAACACTTTTCATGCTAGTGTTGCTCCCCAACTCCTTTTTCTTCTGAATGTTGCTCATGGGTTCACAAGGTTGGGGATCCCTGCTCTACATCATACTAAAAGTTATCTCAAAGGTGAACAACCCCTTTAAGCCTCTCTGCACCCTGCTATACTTTCATTTCCTTTTGTTTTTCGCCTTTCCTTTTGTCTAAATGGGAATATTAATCCAGTATTCTACTTCTTTATGTGGCCAACGTCCTATGAAGATCCTGTTGGCTCATCAAGAAGTGTGAAGTCACAGGTCAGGAGGAAAGTTGGTGGGATTTGGATGAACCATGGATAGGGGATTTGATATAATGCTGTGGGTCTGGTCGTGCACATGCAGAGCGTTTTTTATTCTGTTGGGGCCCCATTTTACTTCTAGTTAAGCCTCACTTCTCAGAGTGTCCAAGCCAATATTTGGGCCCCCCTGGGGAGGGCCCTGCTTTATTTTTGTTGGTGGCTCTGCTCTTCACTACTAAAAAGTGTCATGACAGGGATCCAACCCGGCATGACCTAGCAAACCAATGTATAACATCAGTGGGGTATCGATAGTTGGATAGAGTTTGAAGATTTTCATTCATCCAGGTCATGGTATATCTAGTATAGGTCAAACTAAAAACAACTGGACTTGCTGAGTAATCAATGAAGACGTTTCACTACTCATCCGAGCAGCTTCTTCAGTACAACTGACTGGTGTGGGAAGTTCTCTGCATATAAACTCTTCCACCAATCCAATCACAGTGGCACATTGTAATTCTTCAAAGAGGTGACATCTGAAGAAATTCACAGAGGTGTTGATTCTGTGTAGTTGTGATAGGATTATCCAATGTGTCATGCAACTCCTAGAAAGGAGAATAGGCTGGTTTTGCTTCCAATAAGGATTAATTTTATATTAGTTGGGATCATGTACAAGCGACTGTTTTATTATTACAGTGAAAAAGGAAATCATTTTGAAAAACTTGGATTGTTTGGATAAAATGGAGTCTATGGAATTCTGTAATTTGGAGCTTTCTGGATAATGGATCCCATACCTGTACTCATAGGTGTCTCCATACCCTCTATGCTCCTTGCTCCATCAGTTATATATAAAACCACCCCAATTAATTTTATCCTGTCTCACTTTGTTATAGTTTCAGGTCCCCCCACCCTCAATTCTGTCATTCTTTCCCCATTTGTTATATCTATAGGTTTCACCCCCTCTGTTATACTTACAGGTCCCCTAAGCTCTGCGAGTCTGTCTCTCCTTTATTTCTATTGTATACAGAGATCTCTTCCTGCTCTCTGTCCTTCTGTCTCTTACACCTCTCCTGTCTATGTACTTTTTCTCCCTTTAGTGTTGGAATTTGTTTTATTTACAGGTTTCTCCCCAACCCTCTTCTCTCTCTCTGTGATTCTCTCTAGTTCTCTCACCAATATCTTTATCTGAGTTGCAGTCTCTCTGCCCTGCACTCTCCCTCCCCTCCACCTTTCTCACTTCTCAGCAGCACCCAGCACTCCTTTTTGGTGTCATCACTTCCTGAAACTCTGCTTTACTTGAATTCAGGAAGCTTTTCCCCCTACCGAGAGAGACACAGAGACGGGAGGGGAAGGGGATTGGACAGTCTGAGTGACACCAGGCAGAGGGAGACACAGCAGCAGCTGTCAGAGAGTCAAGTAGAGAGACAGACAGAGACCACCATAAAGAGACCCTGAGGATGTGCAGCTCCCATAGGTGCCACTGATCAGAACTGCACAAAAGCTGAATAAAGGGGAAATTGCCCAAAGAGAACAGACTTTCCTTGGCACCAGCAGAGTGAATGTGACAGCTCTGGATAGAAGACGTGGGGCATTGGACAGTAACAAGTCAATGATGAAAAAAGTGAAATGATTTATTGTCTTAAAATAATCCCAGGGACCTGGAGGATGACTGGCCACCTGCTGCTTATGGTAAGTCTTATGGTGAGTCTGGGTTGCCAGCCAGCAGGTGTGTGGGATTAGCAGAAGAGCTTGCAGTTGATATTTCGATCCCTGCAAGGGGCATTTAGATGAAGATGACTCGCTGAAGCCTTGGGGAGGAAATAGAACTTCCTTTAAGACTTGGAGGCAGCTTAAGGCAGGAGGTTCTTTACGGGCAAGATGTAGCTAATGGAAAATCTTGGATGGGCAAGGAGGGGGTGCTCTCTAGAAGCCAAAACCCTTTTGCGGGCAGATTGTGTTGTGCAGAGGGAAAGCACACAACAAAGCAAAAACTTTAATGGTTTTTACAAATGTATCATATTTTCTGGGAAAGCGCTGAACCTGTGGGGTATTGTGTAAAGTAACACGAGGCAGTATTGGGTGTTCAGAGTAAGGCAAGGACTGTGTATAGTAAGGTGCTATGGGTGCCACTGGGACCAGCTTGTGAGAGAGGACCCTGCACCCTGATACTAAATGCCTTGTGCTGGTGGGTGTCTGTGTAGTTTGTGTTTCTAAACCAGGGAATTCTGAGAGCTATAGTTTTACAACAGCTGGAAAAAAACATTTTGTCATTTGGGACATTTGTTTTGGCCACAGAGCCCCGTGTGAGGCAAATTCCTTCCCTGTATGGCAATACTTCCAGCCAATCGTAAACTGTTAAAATATACACGAAAATTTCTCTTCCTACTTTCCTTCTCTTTCCCTTTCTCTGGTTCTCTGTTGAACTCTCACTGTTGATTACAATGTTGTTTCATTTTATATTGAAAAATCAATAAAAAATCTTAAATATTAAAAATATACACAAAATAATCCAGAACATAAACATAACACATGTATGTACCAGTCATGCCCAGCGGGTGGCCCTGTTGTGCTCCACCGTGGCTCCTACATTGGTCAGGTGAATTAACAATTTAATGCAAATCTTTTCTAAAACAACATGATATTGTCCTATCACCAATAGTCGGAAGCTCCAGAAAATGTTAACCCTTTAGAAGCCATGCCACTAAAGCTTTTTATTAGGGGGACTTTTAGTGACATAAGTATCAAAAGTTGATAAATATGCTCCTAAAATTCCTATACAACTGAACAGAGAGTTTGGGAACTTCCCCTGGTGAACTCAATTGTCACTCTAATAAATATTCCAATAGGATCCCTGGTGACAACAAGCACCAGGGTACCAGCACTGTCAATTCTAAGTTTCCAGATTCCTCTTTGTCCCTCTTTTTGTTAAGTAAGGCCATAGTGAATCCTTGTGGCTGACTGCCCTGATCTTATGACCTGTCTACTGATCACTGCTATTGCCTGCCCCCTGTCCTATCTGACTGCCAGCTGATCACTGCTATTGCCTGCCCCCTGTCCTATCTGACTGCCAGCTGATCACTGCTATTGCCTGCCACCTGCCCTGGCCTATCTCACTGCCAGTTGATTACTGCTATTGCCTGCCACCTGCCCTTTATGACTGCCAGCTGATCACTGCTATTGCCTGCCTCTTGCCCTGGCCTATCTGACTGCCAGTTGATTACTGCTATTGCCTGCCACCTGCCCTTTATGACTGCCAGCTGATCACTGCTATTGCCTGCCTCTTGCCCTGGCCTATCTGACTGCCAGCTGATCACTGTTATTGCCTGTCTCCTGCTCTAGACTGCCAGCTGAACAACATGTGATAATGTAAAATTGTTAAAAATATTTTTGGAAATGTGTCTCTTTCTTCAACTTTTTGGGGGCCTACAAAAGCAGTGATTAGTTTGCAGGCTGATAGTTTAGGGCAGGCGGCAGGCAATAGCAGTGATTGGTAGACAGAGCAGGGCAGGCAGCAACAAGGATCCATTATGGCCTCCACTGACACCTTCAGTGTCACCCGCTCAGCTAGTGAGGCCCAGTATCTCAAAAGATATGAGAAAAATAATTGAGAAAGTAATTCATTAAATAGCCGCTACCTTTATCACATATGACTGTCCTACCTTAAACGGATCTAAACTAATATTAAAAAATGAATTGATGACTTTTGCAGTTTACATAAGTTCATTTCTATTTTTAATGGTTTCTGAGATATTAGCACTTTAAGACCGCTGATAACAAACTTTTGGCTCAACAGCTCTCGCTAACCCAAGAGTGATCTGACTATTCATATGCAGAGACGGGACCACTTTATTTCTGTAGGGAGGGTGTGTTGTAACCTTCACAGGCTTCAATGTGTTCTGAACTGAATCACTGACCTAGCGGCCGAGAGTCTGTAATTCCCCAGCCAGCTAAAACCAACGCAGGCAACTGGGTTCATTCTTTATAAAGGGGAGCTTTGCACAGTTACAGCAATTCTCTGTTTAACTCTTTATGTGCCAGGGAAAGTAGAATCAGTGCCCACATGTCAGCACTGTATTTCCTCAACTTCTGGGTTTCAATTTGATTTGCTCTGCATTGTGTTCTTTTCTTGCCACGCACCATATGGGAAGAACAAAGTGGCCTGGCACACAAGGGGTTAAATCTTGGAATGATTTCATACAGTACTTTGGTAGATTGAGAAATAGTTGGGAGTCCGGGATAAAAATAGCAGATTAGCAGCTCGGAGGGGTACCAGGAATTCCCAGTGTCACTGGAGTGCCATGAAAATATTTGTGTGCTTGCATAGGGCAGTGTAATAAAATGGATCTGTAACAGTTCTTTCCCACAGCAGTCCTGTCCTGCTTTATGGCAGCTGAGATTCTAGCTATCTGTATAACAGAACATTCTGTCCCAGTGGCTGCACAGATTCTATCTGATCCCCATTGTAAGCAGCAGTCCTGTCCTGCTTTATGGCAGCTGGGATTCTAGTTATCTGTATAACAGAACATTTTGTCCCAGTGGCTGCACAGATCCTATCTGATCCCCATTGTAAGCAGCAGTCCTGTCCTGCTTTATGGCATCTGAGATTGTAGCTATCTGTATAACAGAGCATTCTGTCCCAGTGGCTGCACAAATCCTATCTGATCCCCATTGTAAGCAGCAGTCCTGTCCTGCTTTATGGCAGCTGAGATTCTAGCTATCTGTATAACAGAACATTCTATCCCAGTGGCTGCACAGATCCTATCTGATCCCCATTGTAAGCAGCAGTCCTGCCCTGCTTTATGGCAGCTGAGATTCTAGCTATCTGTATAACAGAACATTCTGTCCCAGTGGCTGCACAGATCCTATCTGATCCCCATTGTTAGCAGCAATTCTGTCCTGCTTTATGGCAGCTGAGATTCTAGCTATCTGTATAACAGAACATTCTGTCCCAGTGGCTGCACAGATCCTATCTGATCCCCATTGTAAGCAGCAGTCCTGTCCTGCTTTATGGCAGCTGAGATTCTAGCTATCTGTATAACTGAGCATTGTGTCCCAGTGGCTGCACAGATCCTATCTGATCCCCATTGTTAGCAGCAATTCTGTCCTGCTTTATGGCAGCTGAGATTCTAGCTATCTGTATAACAGAGCATTCTGTCCCAGTGGCTGCACAGATCCTATCTGATCCCCATTGTAAGCAGCAGTCCTGTCCTGCTTTATGGCAGCTGAGATTCTAGCTATCTGTATAACAGAGCATTCTGTCCCAGTGGCTGCACAGATCCTATCTGATCCCCATTGTAAGCAGCAGTCCTGTCCTGCTTTATGGCAGCTGAGATTCTAGCTATCTGTATAACAGAACATTCTGTCCCAGTGGCTGCACAGATCATAGTGATTAAGATAAGAAAGCTCAGCAAGGAAATAGGAAAGCTTACAGCAATTATAAAATATCAGTATGCAAATGATACCCACATACCAGAACCCAACTTGAACTCGCAGGTATATTAGTTCCGCACGTTTTAACTTGTTACAAAACTTCCTCGTGTTTTGGCAGTGAAGTCGGTGTTTAATGTCAGGTTTAGAATATCAGGTTCACCAAAGAATGACAGTTTAGCCAATTATGTCAGCTATGCAGGACCAGTTTGGCTTTAAATTGTTTAGGAACTCGGCCCAAAAACAGAGCATGACAGGGGCACATGACCATATTGATCCATCTTGAGAACGGGGATAATTGGAAACTTGTTGCTGGCTCCCGCCTTCAGTTGCTTTCAGTTACCCTCCCCTCTGTTATACGTCATGTTTTTATTGGCACATTTCACTCTGTTTTCATATTTCTGCTTCCCCAATCATTTTCATCTCTCATCATCTTCTTTCTCCGTGACCTATCTGTAAGAAGGTGGATAATGATGGTTGAGGTAGAGCAGGACCTTCAGCTCTTGGTGAAAGAGAGAAAGGCTTGGGATAATGATAACCCCACTGATGCCTGGGCTTAATGAGGTTCTTCCTCTGGGCTAAAACACAATGAATTACTACTAAAGGCTGGAGATTTGGGTTAAGACTTGGGGTGCAACACTGGAGTGAAACCATTGCTGAAAAACAGGATAGTATGACATAACTGTAGGCCACAAACGTGGATGGTTGGATTGCAGTTCTTTCGGCACAAGGATGTCAGTAGGGTGAATAGTTCGGTTGGCTGATCTACCCCTATTCATGTAACTAAATGTCATAAATTTAGAGATCTACTCAATTGGCAAGGTCACCAGACAAGCAGATCTTTTACTGAGGTGGTTGAAATTGGGTTGAGACCCAATGGTACAGGCAGACAGTCGGGGTGAGGACCAAATCAACCAGTCTCATACAGACAGTATTTTTTAACCTGCCCAATTGACACCTTGTTGATTTTCAGCCCAATATCAGTTGGCCACGAGGTTTGAGTATGGCCACATGTATGGTGTTTGGGTATCCAGTAGGGATGCACCGAATCCAGGATTCGGTTCGGGATTCGGTTCGGGATTCGGCCAGGATTCGGCCTTTTTCAGCAGGATTCGGATTTGGCCGAATCCTTCTGCCCGGCCGAACCGAATCCTAATTTGCATATACAAATTAGGGGCAGGGAGGGAAATTGCGTGACTTTTTGTCAGAAAACAAGGAAGTAAAAAATGTTTTCCCCTTCCCACCCCTAATTTGCATATGCAAATTAGGGTTCGGATTCGGTTCGGTATTCGGCTGAATCCTTCGTGAAGGATTCGGGGGTTTGGCCGAATCCAAAAAAGTGGATTCGGTGCATCCCTAGTATCCAGACACAAGTTATATCAAAATACTTGAATTATTGCATAGTTTCCTATTCAAGGGGGTGCTTGGGGTGTGATTGCCTTGGGCTCCATCAGGATGGGGCCGATTCACTAACTTCGAGTGAAGGATTCGAAGTAAAAAAACTTCGAATTTCGAGTCGTTTTTTGTGCTCCTCGACGATCGAATTGGCGTAAATTCGCCTGAGTAGAATGATTCGAATAGATCGAGCGCAAAAACGCTGCGACTATTCGCCCATTCGATTGTCGAAGTACTGTCTCTTTTAAAAATACTTCGACTGCCTACTTCGCCACCTAAAACCTACCGAATTGCTTTAAAAGCCTATGGGAAAGTCCCATAGGCTTGTTTTCCAAGTTTTTGATCGAATAAAAAGGCATTCGATCGAATGAAAATCCTTCGAGCGAATATTCGATCGAGCGCCTATTCGCCTGGCGAATATTCGCCAATTCGACTATTCGCCAGCGCGTAAATTCACCCGAATTGCCTATTCGATTCTATTCCCCAGTCGAATTTCGAGGGATTTAACCCCTCGAAATTCGACCCTTGATGAATTTGCCCCTAAGTGTTCATCTGGGCTCTGCCTTTCAGCAAACCCAATGGCAAAGCATAGGAAACTGGAACCATTGTATATTTCTATAAATTAAACCTTTATAGTCAGGCAGGATAATCCTTGATATGCTTGAAAGAATAAAGGAATACAAATTTGGACCACAAAGGAGAAATGATGAAATATGTATTACCTCTCTATTGCTATGCGCTGAAAAATAACATTGAATTTTTTGATTTTGTAACTTATTTCATAAGATCTTTTGCATCATAAGGAGGGGGTCTCTTCATTGCTGACAACATTATTAGTCAGACTACACAGAAAACAGATTTACCTGCAAATACAACAGAAACCTTGTTGCAGTTAGTGCAAATATTGAAGCTAAAGTTCTTATTCAACTGCTTTATATTTTTCAAGGTTTTCCAATTATTTGCTGTTATTTTGCTGCTCTTTAGTCAGCCATATATAGTCTTCTCCCCACGCTGATTGTGTATAAAATAGATTTTTTTAGTTTCTATCTAATTAGTATGAAAACAATGGTTCATTTATCAGTATCTGTGAGCATGTGTGATATAAATATGTGCTGCCTCTATGGGGACAACTATGGCACCTGCAGGAATATGAACACAAAAAGCATGTTTATAGAAGAGACAATTTAAATGACAGTCAGAATTAAATGTTGCAAGGCGATCTGGTATCTGGTGTGAGATTTTGTGGGGCCATGGTCTTTCTATGGCTCTCACTTGATGTTCTTGGTGGTTAGAGTTGCACCTCGGTGCTTCTGTCGGAGGAGTGCAGCCTGTATGACTCACACTGAGATGTGTGTGTTGTGGTTGCTCTTATCTAGATGACTGCTTTATAATATCAACTGCTCACCCTTGGGACCAACCACCCCCTTCCCAAAACCCATTAAAATTCCATATGTGAAACTCATGGAGATGGTTTTATTTACAGTATATCAACACGATAAATGCCAACAATAACAGCTGATCTGTAACGAATAACTGGCAAAACTGAAACCAAACCACTGTCCTCTTAATTGTGCCAGACTCTCTGCACCCACTTTCTTTGTGGCTAGAGATAGAGATGATTGATCTGATCAGATACATGAGGTCCCACTGGGGCAGGTCACATTGGTTACTTTAACAGTGGAAGCCATACATCCCGGTGGAACAAGTTTAGAAGGGACTTGCAGACCACAAGGCTCCTCTGCACCTTAAAGGGATACTGTCATGGGAAAAAAAATTTTTTTTGAAAATGAATCAGTTAATAGCGCTGATCCGGCAGAATTCTGCACTGAAATCCATTTCTCAAGAGAGCAAACAGATTTTTTTATATTCAATTTTGAAATCTGACATGGGGCTAGACATATTGTCAATTTCCCAGCTGCCCCAAGTCATGTGACTTGTGCTTTGATAAACTTCAATCACTCTTTACTGCTGTACTGCAAGTTAGAGTGATATCACCCCCTCCCTTTCCCCCCCCAGCAGCCAAACAAAAAAAGAATGGGAAGGTAACCAGATAACAGCTCCCTAACACAAGATAACAGCTGCCTGGTAGATCTAAGAACAACACTCAATAGTAAACATTCAGTTACATTGAGAAGGAAAAACAGCAGCCTGCCAGAAAGCATTTCTCTCCTAAAGTGCAGGCACAAGTCACATGACCAGGGGCAGCTGGGAAATTGACAAAATGTCTAGTCCCATGTCAGATTTCAAAATTGAATATAAAAAAATATGTTTGCTCTTTTGAGAAATGGATTTCAGTGCAGAATTCTGCTGGAGTAGCACTATTAACTGGTGCATTTTGAAAAAAAATGTTTTCCAATGACAGGATCCCTTTAAGGTGCCCATAGATGCATCGATAATATTGTACGAAACAAATTTTCATACGATATTCGGTGCGTGTATGGTGGGAGACGAGCCGACCAATATCGGCTGAAGACTTGGATGTCGGTCGGCTTGTTGATCAGGCTGGCAAGAAAATTTTAACTGGGCACCTTTGAAGGCACCTGAACATTGGCCATTGTTAAGGTGGCCATAGATGCACCGCTAATATCGAACGAAACTAATTCTCGTACGATTTTCTGTGTGTATGGTGAGAGACAAGCCAACCAATATCAGCAGAAGACTTGGATATCGGTCGGCTCATTGATCAGGCTGGCCAGAAAATTATATTTGGGCACCTTTGAAGGCACTGAACATCGGCCATTGTTAGTGCTGAATCATCAGATACAGGTAGAATTCTATTGTTTCTATTTGTATATCTGACCATTCAGCTTTACACATGTGTATTGAAACGAACCATCTTTCCAGGAAAGATCGTAATTGTAACATCTATGGCCACCTTTAGATGTAACTTAGCACTTTCCCAATTCATGACCATAGGTCAGGAGGGCAGTGCTTGAAACATACAGCGTCTTGATAGAAGTTTCATCAAAGAAAAGTGCTTTTCAGGGGCTACTCTTGACAAATCGTAATATATTATGCATTGCTTGCTCAAGGTCCAGGGATCAATTAGCAGAGATCAGTTAGCAAACATCTCACCAGCAGCCAAGAGCATACTGAGCATGTGCAGTGCCACTGACACTCATAGGATGGCCTAACAAAATCCAAGATGGGGACAACTTTGAAGGGTTGGATCATTACTGTTATAGGACCTCTGGGCTGGTACAGTAGGTTCAGTGTTTAGCATACAGTATATCTATCTAAGTTCTTTTTTAGGCTTTACTTCTCCTTTAAAGGATATAAAGTGATTATAAGTTGTTGAATAGACTAAATAGTCTATTTCCTTTATCTACTGAACGATTGTTTTCTTTTCGCTCTAGGGCCTCAGTGGCTTGGAAAGGACATTAGTTGTTTACGTGACCATCCTGTTAACCACCAAGGTGTAAATTTCACTTTTGCGATTAGTCACGGGAAACACTGACTCCACTGAGCTGTTGATAACGTGATAGTGATTCACTCCTTGCCCGCACGACATTGTTCAAGCAAGTGCAGTGACTGCTCTTTGTGTGAACCACAAACTCCACAAAACAAAGTAGAATCGTCTCTGCATTGATATAACAGCGGCCACATATGGAATCCAGGTTCTGTGTGGCCAGTTAGTGATCACCGCAGATGCACTGGATTCTAAGCAGCCAAGCAACATGAATCTAAATGAATTACTGATCAGCACGAGGGGGGATTTTATTTGCTTTAGATATTAAAGGTGTGTCAGAAGAGCAGGCAGCACGCCAGAACACATGAGTTAATTAATGCAGAAAAAAAGTATTTAGAAATAATATTTTATATGAACAAAATTAGCCTAGACATGGGTAATTGTGGGCTCATCATTACTATAAGATATTAGAGGGGTGATTCACATTTAAGTTAACTTTTAGTATGTTATGGAATGATCAATTCTTATCAATCATTCAGTTGGTCTCCATTATTTATTTTGGATATTTTTTAAATTATTTGTCTTCTTCTGCCTCTTTCCAGCTTACAAATGGGGGTCACTGACCCCATCTAAAACAAATGCTCTTTTAGAAAAAATATGTACAGTTATTGCTACTTTTTATTACTCATCTTTCTGTTCTGGCCTTCTTACAGGGCCGATGGGACACCGGGAAAAGACCCGGTGGGCCCCGGCCCTCCCCTGATCTGCAGGGCCCCCCAAACAAAAACAAACTGCGGCAACACGTGTTGGACGCATATGCACCGGCTTTGTGCTTGCGTGCCGCCATTAGCGAATGCATGCGGGGGGTGCAGAGGTTTGGAACCCAGTGGGCCCCCCAATGTCCAGTCCAACCCTGACTTCTTCTATTCATATTTCAGTCTCTTATTTAAAACAATGCATGGTTGCTAGGGGAATTTTGACCCTAGCAACCAGGGCCAGATTTACATAGCGGGCACCCCTAGGCCCGCTGACGTTCATCGCCCCCATCTCCTCCCTTTTGTTCGAGCAAATTCCATCATCCAGAGTAGAGCAATGGGGATTGGCGCACAAGAAATTTAAAAAACTATTTTATTTTGCGCACATCCCCATTGTTTTTGAGATTTGAAATATTTTATTTGATTTTTACTTTAAACCATACAAATCAAATTGATGCAGAACACATGCCGCTTAGGAAAGATACTGCAAACAGTATTAGCCTGTTAATATTGACATATTTAACAGAAATGAATATCAATACTGAAATACAGAAAAGACAATATCTAAAACTAACTAAACTAACTAAGCCAGTGGATATAAATACAATTAAAAAGAAAAGAAGAGACCAAAATCCATTGTTCTAGGAAATATATTATTACCCCAAAAAAATAAATGGTAACATTTTATAATTGAAGGAATTGAGTAATTTGAGCTCTAACATTTGAGTCACAGATTCCCAAGTAAGGAGGCCAGGTAAGTCTAAATGACTCTTTAGAGTAATTTCCTTTTGTTTTTACTAACAATGCTTCTTGCCAACAGAGCTGGTTCATATAAGAAAAGATGTCAGCTAGTGAAGGTGGCTCACTTCGTAGTCAATAAGAATAGAAAGCTTTTTTGGAAGCGGCCAAATATAACTTTATCAGCAATAAAGTTTCACGAGAGATTCATTTTGACCTAAATAAAGAAGAAGAAAGCTTGTCAGTATCTAGATGTAATAAAACAAAACCTGGAGACCAAATAATTTTACTTTTCAAATTATTGTCCAATATGTCAGTGGCTTCTTTCCAAAATAAGCTAATCTTTGGGCAGGACCATAAATAATGGAAAAGAGATACATTAACCTCATCACACTTAGGACAAAATGAAATGGGAGAAGCAGAAGTGTCTTTTGAATACCATTTCCCATAACCTAGATGAGCTAGATTAAAATGTTGTATCCTCCAACTCTCTGCTGAAACCAAATTATTATAATTATATATAGGCTTAACCAAATCAGAGGGAGAGACTTGGCATTGTAAGAACCCAGCCCACTTGGCAGAAACTTTAAATAAAGGTTGTGGTCCTGATTCATAACTTTTCCAGAATTTTTTGGATAAAGAGTTTATGGAGATCAAGTCTTCAGCTTGGCTGGCATAAAAGGAGTTAAAGGGATCCTGTCATCTGAAAACATGTTTTTTTCAAAACACATCAGTTAATAGTGCTACTCCAGCAGAATTCTGCACTGAAATCCAATTCTCAAAAGAGCAAACAGATTTTTTTATATTCAATTTTGAAATCTGACATGGGGCTAGACATATTGTCAATTTCCCAGCTGCCCCCGGTCATGTGACTTGTGCCTGCACATTGGGAGAGAAATGCTTTCTGGCAGGCTGCTGTTTTTCCTTCTCAATGTAACTGAATGTGTCTCAGTGGGACATGGGTTTTTACTATTGAGTGTAATCTACCAGATCTACCAGGCAGCTGTTATCTTGTGTTAGGGAGCTGTTATCTGGTTACCTTCCCATTGTTCTTTTGTTTGGCTGCTGGGGGGAAAAATCACTCTACAGGTGCCCATACACTGAGAGATCCGCTCGTTTGGTGATGTCGTCAAACGAGCGGATCTCTCCCCGATATAGCCAACTTGAGGTTAGCAATATCGGGCTGATCCGATTGTGGGCCCTAGGGCCCAACGATAGGATCCTAACGAATAGCAATGGGCGGTCGGCTCGCCGGACCGCATCAATGAATAGATAGGATTTTTTGTCCCATCCGATCGAGATCTGATTGACTTTCGGCCAGATCTCGATCAGTGAAGCCCGTCGGGGGGCCCCATACACGGGCCAATAAGCTGCCGACACGGTCCCTTACTTGCAGTACAGCAGTAAAGAGTGATTGAAGTTTATCAGAGCACAAGTCACATGACTTGGGGCAGCTGGGAAATTGACAATATGTCTAGCCCCATGTCAGATTTCAAAATTGAATATAAAAAAATTCTTTTGAGAAATGGATTTCCATGCAGGCTGGAGCAGCACTATCAACTGATTCATTTTGAAATAATTTTTTTTCCCCATGACAGTATCCCTTTAATGTATAACTATGGTTATGTCGAGGGAATAAATGTTTCCAGACAAAACTAGAATCACGGAAAAGGGGATTCTTCTTAAAATCACATGGGACATTACTCCATTTACTATGAAGAACAGATAAAATATCAAAGTGGGGTTCTTGAAAAACTTAAATTTCAGGATTTGTGAATTTATTACCTAGAGAGATCCATTCAATAAGATATCTGGTAAGGGCTGATAAATTAAAAGCTCTAAAATCAGGAAGATTCAAGCCTCCGAGTTTAAATGGAGCTCTTAACTTGTGGAGAGCAATCTTTGTTTTTTTACCATTCCAAATAAACGTAATTAATGCCGAATCAAGTTTCTTGACATCAGAGTGTTAATAAGCAAAGGAAGATTAATTAATGGGTTATCAACTTGGGGAACATCAAAGATTTTTAAAAAAAAATACTCACCTGACGAAGGGGGAACGCCCCCGAATCTTTGTGACGCAATAAACGCACCAGAGGTTGCACCCCGGTTTGAATCGCTTCGTGTGCCAACCTGTTTTGTTTTTCACATTTGCGATTGGGAGGGTCGTCTCCCTTAGGAGCTGTGCCCCGAGCAGAAACATTTGAGAAAGGGCCTGAGTCTGCACGTGATCTTGTACAGATTAGTATCATACACATAATAGAAACATTCATCTACAATGGTCTGTAAAGAAAAAAAGATGAAATGTTAAACTGGATGATAATGAGGAGCGCTCATGAGTTTGTTTCCTGTGGGTATTAGAAGAAAGCCTCCCAACCAAGGTAACCCAGGGGGAAGGGGAGAGAAATTAGCCGGATTTACAGGAAAGGGAAAGCAGAAGAAACATTTCCAGAGTTGCAGGACGTGGTACAAACAACACTGGGGGTGCATGAGAAACTTCATTTCTTTTTTATTTTTTTTTTGGATTTTGAAAATGTTTTATTTGATTTTCATATTAAACAAGTAATAACATTATGACAGCAAATATTATGCAGATGAAGAAAGACATGTATTCAATATGATGGCATAGTGAGATTGAAAACGGAATTCAATTTTAAGAGACTGACAACAATAAACTGAAAATAACAAAAATTAACTAAGCCAGTGGAAGTAAACATATTGAAAGAAAGAAAAATGTCCATTCGTTGACTGGAATGTCTGAACGCACAAATGAAGAAACCGTCCTATTTGTTTACCTGAATTAGAATTACAAGCTTCAAGATAAGGAGACCAAATCAGTTTAAAAGAGTCTATGGAATTATTCCCTTTGGTTTTGGATAATAAGGCTTCTTGCCAACTAAGCTGGTTCATAAAAGAAATAGCATCTGCTAACGAGGGGGGTTCTTTATGTAACCAAGAATTAAATAAAGCTTTCTTGGAAGCAGCTAGGAAAAAAACTGTCAAAAATTTATCTTCATGGGAAATAAAATTTGTATTAGGAACTGAAGAACATCCCATATTATCCAGATGCAAAAAAACAAAGCACGGAGACAATTTAATCTGTATCTTCAAATGATAATTCAAAAAACCAATGATTTCCCTCCAATATAGGACAATCTTTGGACAGGACCATAGATAATGGAAAAGTAATACATTAATTTCATCACATTTAGGGCAATATGAAACAGGGCTATTAGAGGAATTTTTTGAAAACAGTTTCCCATAGCCTAGATGGGCAAGCTTAAAATATTGTATCCTCCAATTCTCTGCTAAAATTAATTTATTAGAATCCCTAATCGATTTGACCAAATCTGAGGGAGTTATTTGACAATGTAAAAATTCAGACCATTTAGAGGAAGGTTTCGATAACGGGTGTGAATCTGAACTATAATTATTCCAAAATTTTTTAGAAAGAGAGCTAATAGAGATCAAACCAGGGAATTCCAAAAACTCTGCCAAATCGTCTGCAAGCTCGTGCTCAGCTAAAACCAGGTTGTTATTATTATGTAGCAGAGAAAGACCACATTGACACGCTAAATAATTATATCTATCAGAATCCCGAAGCTTGTATTGTTCTTTGAGATTTGACCAGGGCATTAACGGATCAAATATATCTTTTACCAGAACCAGTGACTTTCTCTTAATTGAAAATATAAAAGTATCCGACTTTTGATAATCTGAAGGTTTGAGTAAGAGTTTGGCTGGCATGTAAGGGGTTACTGTATATATAGAGTCGCGATATATAGGATTCCTCTTAAAATCATAAGGAACATTGCTCCATTTACTATGCAAAACAGATAATATATCAAAAAAGGGTTCTTGAAAGATTTCAATATCGGGGTTTGTAAATTTGTTGCCTTGAGAGATCCATCAATAAGATATCTGGTGAGGGCTGATAAATTAAAAGCTCTGAAATCAGGAAGGTTTAATCCTCCAAGTGTAACTGGAGCTCTCAATTTATAGAGGGCAATTTTTGCCTTTTTACCATTCCAAATAAATTTAGTTAAAGCCGAGTCAAGTTTCTTAATATCGCAGTGCTTTATAAGCAAAGGGAGATTAATTAATGGATATATTAGCTTGGGAAATATCAAGGATTTAAAAAAAAAGCGTGCGTCCTTTAATATTAAGGGGAGAATTGGCCCATTTTTCACACATTTGACAGGCTGGGGTAATATTCAAAGAATATAAATTATTGAGATCTGAAGGAATTATTAATCCTAAATATTTAATTTGATTCTTTGGGTTTTTAAGTTGGAATTTCTTAAGTAGTGAATTGGAAAACTAACCATATATATTCATTATTTCCGATTTCTCAGCGTTAATTTTGTAACCAGAAAAAGACTGAAAGTCTTGAAATAAATCAAAAAGAACCTTTAGTGAAGACTCAGGATTTTTTAAAATTAATAATAAATCATCAGCAAAGGCTAATACTTTAAGATGTCTATTATTAATACTAATTCCTTTAATTAACTTGGATTGTTCAAGGAAACGAATTAAAGGTTCTAATGCAATATTAAATAAAAGGGGCGACAAAGGACAGCCCTGTCTCGTCCCTTTAAATATTTCAAAAGGTGACGACCTAGCTCCCCCCAAAAGTACTTGAGTTCTGGGATTTTTGTAAAGATATTTGATGTATTGGAAGAAGGGACCCGTGATACAGAATTTTTTAAGGCAAAAAAATAGATGTTCCCAGGTAATATTATCAAACGCTTTTTCAGCATCAATACCAAGAATAGAGCTAGGAATTTTGTGTTTTTTTTGGCGTAATATAAAATATGAATCAGAGCTCTAATATTTTTAACTCCTATTCTTAATAAAACCATTTTGGGCCTCGGAGATTATAGAGGGAAGAATTAAAGAAAGCCTATCAGCAAGGACCTTGGATAGTATCTTGATATCTTGGTTTAATAGGGAAATAGGTCTATAGGAGGAAGGAAGGGATGGATCTTTGTCTTTTTTCGGGATAACTCTAAGATTTGAAATTTCACTAGAAGGTAGACTTTTTCCAAAAAATAGTACATCATTAAATAAGTTTGTCAGAAAAGGTGATATTTTATCCTTCATAATTTTGTAAAAAGAGGGAGTGAGGCCATCAGGGCCACCTGCCTTTGCTGTTTTCAGATTCTTAATAATAGTGGACACTTCCTCTGAGGTAATTGGACTATTTAGCTTTTGTAAGTGAATTTTCGAAATCTGGGGGATTTTACAATCTTCAAAGAAATTCCTCATTTTTTCAGAATCTATACTTGGATTAGAGTATAAATTCTTATAATAATCCTTAAAAATATCTACAATTTTATTGGGATCATTTGTTAGCTGGTTATGAACATCTTTAATCTAAATAAGTTTAGCCTGTCTATTTTCAGCCTTAGTAAGATTAAAGAGTAGGTTATTTGCTTTATTACTCAGGTTATTGAACCTAGCCTGCGAAAAAGATGTAAAAAATTTTTGTCTCACTTTGATCCAAATTTTAAGTTCATCCAAAATATTCTTATATTTTTGAGCATTTTCAAACGAAGGATGTTGTTTAAATCTAATATAAGAGACACTTTGTCTTTTACTCAATTCAAGAGAATTTTTGTGAACTTTTTTAAAGAAATGAGATTTAAAAGAGGATATTTCCCCTCTAGCCACTGCCTTCCAAGTTTCCCAGAGAAACTTAATTTGACAGCGACTTCTGCTTTATGTAAATTAGGTTTGTGTTCTTCACATTTTAAAGTGATTTTATCAGTTTATTCTTCAAATAAACAGTTATGGTTTATACCATGATCAGGCTGGGCACCACCACCTTCATCTGAATGTCAGTCAATCTGTCCAGGCAAAAAAAATAAAAATACGATGTTCTGAAGAAACTTTTCTGATGATGTAGGGCCTGGGCTCCCTACATCATCAATATATCTGTTTTATTACACAAAGGGCACTGCGTCATGATATCTGTAAATAGAATGAGCATTCATGAAAATAATCATAAGGGGTTGGTGTGGGACAAGGTACAAAGTGCTCAATTTTATTGCCCTGGATGCAAGTACAAGAGCAGTAAGGAGCACAACAATGTATCCATCGGGGCTCATGCACTTACTGTACCTGCCCTGCTTGGGGCAATTGTTTCTGCAGTCTATTCTTGCACCTTAAAAACCTAGCACAGGTGTGGATGAATGTAAAGCAGTTTTTCATCTCACTAAGCAACACTACTGTGACACCAGAATTTTATTATAATCAATAAATCCATCTGTAAAAGCTTTTAGATGTGGTCGTTATCAGGATCAAAGATGGTTTTGTTTCCTTCTTTCAACATCTCTTACTGAATGGGTACATGGTTTTACTGTACACGTGTTTGGATTCTGGGAGTTACACAATCATAGACAATTACTTTATGTAAATAAATAACCCGCTCACACACTTAATTTCCTTATTGTTCCTGTATAATGAGATGACCAAGCCTGGCTTTGTCCCATGAATCAAGGCACCCACTCCCTCTGACACTCCCATCTTTGTGAGAAAACAGTTGTATTAATAGAGCGTTTCCTGGTGCAAAATATACTCCAGCCTATGCCAGATATAGGACAAGGGGTGTAACTACAGAGCAGTACTATAGGATTATAGAAGCAGGGAGGCTCAGGAAGTATTGGAGGCCCAGTGGGGCAATGACTAATAACATTGTTCAATATTAAGAATGTCTAAAGGTGGCCATACATTATTAGATCCGCTCATTTGGCAAGGTCCACAAACGAGCGGATCTTAACCCGATATACCCACTAACGGCTGGGCGATATCGAGTGAACCCAAACGTTCAGCCCTGGGGCCAAACGATCAGATTACAATGCTGCGATGGGCACCAACGTGTCGCAGGACAACATCAACTAGCCCATGCGGTCCTGGATTTCTGAAAAAAATCAAACTCGATCGATATCTGCCCGATTTTTGGCCAGATATTGATCAGGAGGACCCGTGGGGAGCCCCCACACACGGGCAGATAAGTTGCCGAATCAGTCTAAAGAACCAATATCGGCAGCTTTTATCTGCCCGTGTATGGCCACCTTTATTCCCAATATTTAGGGGGCCTAAAATGATTTCACTGTGGGGCCCAGTAACTTCTAGTTCCACTGCTGGTGAGGATTGAGAAATCTCCTACTACTTGTGGGGGCCATACAATTACTGCTACATCCCCCTGATCTCACCCAGGTCACTTGTGAATATCACTTGAGTTTAATTTGGGCCCTGGGCAACTTGAGGTGCTTACTAGTCAAGGGCACGGAAAGCAAACTGGGGCATTTAAATTGGCCTCTCAAGTAATGGGGGGGGGATCATATCCCAAATTCTGCACTGATGTATACATAGATCCTTGTACAGGTATGGGATCCGTTATACAGAAACCCGTTATCCAGAAAGCTCCAAATTACGGAAAGGTCTTCTCCCATAGACTCCATTCTATCCAAATAATCCAAATTTTTTTCTGTGATAATAAAACAGTAGCTTGTACTTGATCCCAACTAAGATATAATTAATCCTTATTGGAAGCAAAACCAGCCTATTGGCTTTATTTAACGTTTAAATGATCCAGAAAACCCCAGGTCCCGAGCATTCTGGATAATAGGTCCCATACCTTTATATATATATATATATATATATATATATATATACACACACACACAAGTATGGGACCTGTTATCCAGAATAGTAACTGGGATAACTCCAGTGTTACCATCTCAGGGGCTGATTTCACTGAAACTCATTCTCATTAGTCATTAGTATTAGCAATATCTCCTCGGGATACGTTCCACCCTGCAGCCCCCACTCCATCACCTGATCATGATTTATCTATATTCTGGGGAAAACACATTGTAGAAACTTCCCTTGACTGTTTTGTAATATTTTATTACCTGTATATTTTCACTTCATTTCCCATTGTAAGTAGTTCTTTTTGCATGGACGTAGCTGTTGCTGCCAGAGATCCACTTTTCATACAGATATATTATATATAAAGTGTTATGGGCTTTTTGGCTCTGACTGTGTAGCCTGTATATGTAATAATATTTATAGGGATGGACGAATTTGTCGCTGAGTTTTGTTACAGAAATGACCCCATGGGAGAAAAAAAAATGACACAATAAAATTCAATAAAATTTGACGCCCATAGACTTTAATTCATTATGGCAAATTTTCACCGACTGCAAATTTTTGCTGAATCAAAACGGGTCAGGTTCGCCAATTCCTATTTGTAAGATACATAACTTAATTTACAGTAAAAATGTGTTTTTTAATTTACAGTGGTCATTTCAATTCACTGATCTGTCTGTAATCCAATGCCTTGCATCATATTCCATTAACTGTATTTATAGAGCAGCTTTTTGGCATGTAAGTGGTTCAGCCGATCCTTGTGCTACTGAACTTAACTGGCCTGGGGCCCAGTTTTACTTAAACCAATTATTCCAAATCCAAGTGCAATGTCATCCATTCATTAGATGGGGAAGTAAGAACTCAGATAAATGCACAATATTTTAGTTTCTGAAGGGCACACTGTAAAATGTCCATCAAGCAGCAGGCAACCTGCCCACAATGGACCTTTTCCCTAATTGAGTATCACTAGTTTCCTGTTTGAGGATTGACAAAGGCCCAATTGCCAGGAGAAATGTTATAACCATTTATTTTAAACTTAATCCACAGCAAAGACACAGTCTTTGCACCTCCAAACCATGATCCTTAAAAGAGTCAGATGTCTCACAATGTCGATAAAATCCAAGTTTTGACATTTCAATAAATTGTCTATTTTGCTCCATGCAGGTCTTATGGCTCGGGGTTGTTCCCAGCTTTTCTATCGATATCCCATTACCAGCTGCTATTCTGATCAGAGGAGAACCTGTAGGGGTTACATCACTTCTGAGTCGACAGAGAAGGTCCCACCTGGAGAATGTCACAGAGGAGGAGAAGTGTGCGGACGATGAATACAAACCCCCGGATCTGAATCATTGCTGCAAGAAGTGTGCGGCAGGTGAGTGACTCCTTGGACGACATTAAGTGACTTTACTGGACACGAAGGGGCAAATTTAGTAAAGGGTGAAGTGACTAACGCAGGGCAAAAATTTCACCAGCGTGATGTCATTTCTGTACTTCGCCGATTTACTAATGGTCGCCGGTGTAACTAGCGAAGGAGATAGACTCTAGCGGTACTTCGCTCCCTAATGCAAATTTGCGCTCTGGTGAATATTTAGAGCTTTAAAAAAAAAAAAAAACTACAAATCTTTTGAGATTAGTGGAAAAAATAGAAATTTTATTGTTAGTAAATGGGCCCCAAAGTGATTAGACCATGGATGCAACATCGTGGTCCAGTGTCGTTACACAGCTCCACAGCCTCACCACCCTCTAGAAGTGCCCCCACACACCTACATAATCCCTCTTCCGCCTGTCCCAATCGTCCTGTCACAGAGTCTTCAAGAGGCCCAATTTGCGGGGTGGTCCCAGGTGCTATTGCTCCCCCTGCACCCTCGGTAGTAATTTCACTGTCCTGGCCTTATACTGCTCTTTATCTTTAACCGAGATGACTGTAGCAGGGTTATTCATCAACATCATCACCATCTTAACTTATTTTCTTTAACATCTCAGATCTATCAGTGTATGGCCAGTTTAAGCTTCCAGACAGAATTCGGTATAATTAACACAACAGAAAGGGGGATTCCAGAACTGGCTCGGAACATACCCTCAATCAACGTTCTAAAATATGTATCAATACCAGAGAGATTTGTAGAATCAGAAGGTTGCAAATAAGCTTCCTGCCTCTGGTTAATGAAAGGAAGGTTCGTCTTCTTAGGTTTCCAGTCAGACGGCTTGTGGCTTTTACTGTAATCCTGATACAGCTTTTCTGTGGCTACGAGCAGCCTTGACATCTCATTGTTTTCAGACTAAACACCTCCAAGGGCTGCACATTGCATTGGTTTCTGTAATTGTGTAACACACGGCAGGTTTCTGAACTGCTTAGTTATTAGAGCAGGTCCATGTGTTTAGTTATATTTTGTCAGCCCAAGCTGTAAAAGAATGAATTACCCACTCATTCTGTCATTGTAGTGCTATTTACTCAACAGCTTTAAGGCTTCAGCCGAATCTGTGACCTACTTGTTGTGAGGCTTTTATCATAACAGGGCCCTATTTTATATTGGGATTATACTTGTTCCCAGTGCTACATGGCTAAATGACAGAATATGATCTACAGATGGAGCAATACGTATCTAGAATTGAGACATTAAGCTATGATATGTTCCAACATGCCACTTCATTTAAATAGGACATTATTACCATTTTCCATTGAACTGAATGCTGTGATACATCAAGCTAAATGATGTCAACACAAGCTTGCTCCATCTATTGGTTTTACATTTATGCCAACAAGTGCCATGGTTATTATTAGGAATGCACCGGATTTTGGATTCAGCCGAACCCCCGAACCCTTTGCGAAAGATTTGGCCGAATACCGATATGCAAATTGGGGTGGGAAGGGGAAAAATTTTTTTACTTCCTTGTTTTGTGACAAAAAGTCATGTGATTTCCAAATTAGGATTTGGATTCGGTTCGGCCGTGTAGTAGGATTCGGCCAAATCCGAATCCTGCTGAAAAAAGCAGAATACTGGCTGAATCCAGAACCAAATCCTGGATTTTGTGCATCCCTAGTTATTATGCACTGGGGAGCTTAGTTTAGTTTATCTACATATCTTTATTTCCTTGTACAAATAAGTCAGCCCGGACTGGTTATAAGGTGGGGCAGTATCTTGACTCTTGTTTCATGTGATTGACAGCCAAATGTAATCTACCTTGCAAATAATACAATAGTTGCGTTACATGCCATAGGTGTTGCCAAATCTTGCATATTGATAGAATAAGATGCATTTGCATTAGTCCTGTTAGTAATCTCCCAATTTGTACATGAACTCAGACACCACCAGTCCCTGGGCTGCTCTCATTACTGTGCTGGGCAAAGGGAACATAGTTTGGTCTAGACACAGAGATCAATGCAGTGGGGACCCCCTATCTACCCAGGTTAGTACAGAAAAAAGAACAACACAAAAACTGGGATGCAGGACTCTTGTATCTGTGTAGTTTGGGTAATTTCATTGATGTACCCTGGGGAGGACTTCCGTCGGCCTCCCGTTGGTGATCACAGTATTCATTCCAGTTGGACTTACCCTTAAATTATGGAAGAGCATCTCAATATTGAACGTGACTCTTGATGGCTTTGGGTCTATTCTGCCCAGAGGTGAATACCGTACATACAATCTTGAACTTCAGAAGAACAAGACGGTGATGGTGTTGGTGTAGACTACCATGCACAAGTCATTGGATGCACAGAGAGGGATAGAAGATGTAGCAGGATGAAAGTTTTCATCCTTTTCCCTTTCCTTTAACTAAAACCCCTTAATTTATCTTCATTATAATGCCCATGGCTTACGTTAGAAGTTATAAGAGAACATCTTGACAAGACTTGGAACCAAATTGGAGCCAAAATAACTCTGGATTTCTGCCCTGTGTCTGATGGATGTTGCCTTACAGTGGGTGTAGCAGCAATTAATATTGTGTAATGTGCAGAAGAAGCCTTCTATGATAATTATAGTTATATGCTCTTAGCTAGAACAGGTTTTTTCACTCAGAAGCTTAGGATTTCTCCTCCATCAAGTAAATGCGGTTAGGGAATCATAACATCAACATCAACTTAATTGAGGCAAACATGAAACATGGGGGCCTTACAGTTAAAGGGAAACTATCAAAAAACCCTGCCTGAAAATAATATCTATGGTTCATTAAATAAAGGAATTGAGATAATTTCACTATGGGACAAATTTAGTGAAGTTTAGAAAAAAGTGAAGCGAACCCCATTTCAGTAGTTTCTCTTGAGTGAAAAGATCTGAGACTGGTTTAAATCGGTTTCACGTGTTTCCCATAGATCTGAATTGTGTTTTGAGAAACTTTGCACAGATTTTCACCTGGGTTGACTGAGAATTCAGAGCAGACTTGTTGAGCTAAAAGTGAGTGAAAACCCAAAGCTCTCTGTTCATTTCTATGGGATTGTTAGAGGAGCTGGTGCGCTCTCTCCCTAACCCAGTGATCCCCAACCAGTATTTTGTGAGTGACATGTTGCTCACCAACTCCTTGGCTGTTGCTCCCAGTGGCCTCAAAGCAGGAGCTTATTTTTGAATTCCTGACTTGGAGGCAAGTTTTCGTTGCATAACATCCAGGTGTACTGCAAAACAGAGCCTCCTATAGGCTGCCAGTCCTCATAGGGCTACTAAATAGCCAATCACAGCCCTTATTTGGCACCCCAGGGACTTTTTTCATGGCCTCCCCAATTCTTTTTACATTTGAATGTGGCGCATTGGTAAAATAGGTTGGGGACCCCTGCTCTAACCCATTGATAAATAGGATTTTTTTTATTTACATAGATTATAAAAACCCTTTTACAATATAATGCACACCTTCAAATTACTAGCATGAGTCAAACACTAATTAATGAGAGTCCATTTGTGGCAGTTCGTGTAGTATGTGACACCAAACCACCCAATTCACCCTCCAGAGGATAGTCAGATTCCATTGTCCAAACTCTGTCCATACTGACATCCTCCCCTCCCTATAAGAAAGGACATTCATATTCAAGTCCAGAGTCTGCTTGAAATGTCCTCAAAACACACTCCCTCCACCTTAACCCCATCCCCCACCCAAAACAAAGGACCCCAAGGACAAAACAAACAGGCAGTAATTTTCCTCCAAGGTGTACATAGTAAAATAATAAACATTGAACAAAACATCAGGCTCAAACTAAATATTAGAATATGAAATCCCTCCATGAAGAAATCCGATTGATAAATAGGCTTCTAAAGATCCCATAGAAATGAATAGAGAGTTATAAACAGTGTATATCTAGAAGGGAGGATCTGATAAAGTACCTTCTTCTCCTCCCACAATTCCATTGAATAACTGCTTAGATGGGAGCAAGTGCCACATAACTGGGCTGTATGTTTCAATCTGAGCTACTACGGGCGACAAATCTCCCCAAAATGTTTTCCCACCTGCAATAAAGTAAATCTCAGATGGGAAAACATATGCAGCGCTTAGTGTTCCGAGGTGGCCTTGCATTGCCCAGCATTTGGCTGCCTTTGAGTTCTTTACTCGTACACAGATACAGAATAAGGCAGAACAACCCCTCTAGATTTGTCAAAAAACACGGAGCAACAAGAGGGAGCAAAATAATTGATAAAATATCACCTGTAATAGTTCATCTTTAAACGAATCCAATACATCGCAACATATAACTGTTGATCCTGCATTTTACACGTTTCTTAAACTGCATGATATATTACGTCCCTACATTAATGCGTATATGTTTATTTTTTTACAGGTTTCTATAGGACCCAGCATTGTCCTAAAAAGAACCAAGTAACACAGTGTCTTTCTTGCAAACCTGGCACCTTTACTGAAGTATCCAACAGCATAACAAAGTGCAGAAGGTGTTCTTCATGCACTTTCCGTGAGTATGACTGTCTTCTACCGGATCATATTTCTGCCTGTTGAAAGTACACAAATGGGAGTCTTACAGCATTGCTGCACGACTGTTAAAATGAGATTTTGTTATGATGTATGCAAGGTCAGTCATTTATACAGCAGATGGAGCGTAGAGTTATTGTGAAGTGTCCTGGGAAGTCATTGGGCTCTAAGGCTAGAAAGGCAGTCGTGTGCTCCACCGAGGAGATATTGGGTTGGTTTTCTTATGTAGAGCAATAACATGGCTTTTTTTTCTGGCTGTTTAGAGTTTACATCAGCAAAATGTAGCATTGGAACTATACCAAGCTTCTAATTTGAAGTACACCCTTACAGAAACTGGGGAGAGAGACTGCCATGCATAATAAATCTCATTGCACAGATCCCGTTGAATTCAAGTATCCCTTGTCCAATTATTACAATGTGTGACTACTCAATAGTGCAGGTCCTTCTTATTGTGTCCAACTGACCTGTTGTATGATAACTTCAGTTGCAAGACCAACCTCTTAGGCCTTATCGTAATTGAATTCATGGTTTTGTTGCAGAACACGGGCATGTGATTGTACAGAGTTGTACTCGGGATAAGGATACTATGTGCGGATGTCATCCGGGTCAGTTCCAAGTCAAGGTTGCCAGTACTTTCATATGCAAAAACTGCAGCCACTGCTTGAATGGAACTGTAAGCGTCCCATGTAAGTAACACTCGCTCGTCTTATGGGTGGGACTTCATTCTTAATGGGATATTGTCCTCAAAATTTCCCACTGGTTCCTGTTTAGGGCAGAGACACGCGCTCAGATTGAGGAAGATTAGTTGGCCAGCGACAAATCTCCTTTTCTTCAGGGCGACTAATCTCTCCCCGAACTGCCTCCCCGACCATAAATCGCCTCTTCTTCGGGTCGTACTGCCTCCCGCTGGCAAGAATCGAAATTGGTTTCCTTTGTTTCAAGGAAACTTCGGGCGACTTCGGAAAACGAATTGCTCCTAGTGCCAGTGCGACCCAAAGAAGAGGCGATTTATGGTTGGGTGACTAAATCTCCCTGAATCTGAGCGTGTGTCTCTGCCCTTAAGGGTCTGATAATTGTAATTGTATTGTAAATAAGGTTTTAAGTGCATAGGGACATGGCTGCATCATAGCCTAAATTGTTTTAGTTTGTCAACTAGAATTAATAGGAGGTCTCATTTAAAAAATGTAAAAAAAGATGCATCTATGCCTTGAACCTATGTGTAGCCTCATTACATTACTCTATATGGCCAAAATTATGTGCTACACCTGCCTGTATAACATTAATAAGAAGTTGACCATCGCTTTGCTTCTATAACGCTCATCTTTTGGGAATGTTCCCTCTAGATATTGGGGCATTGTTAATGGGATTAGCTCACATTCAGCCACAAGAACTTTAGTGAGGTTGACCGCTGATATTGAGCATCAGGCCTGGCACACAGTTGGGGTTCCAGGGCATCACACAGGGTTCTTCTTCTCTCCCATCTCAGCAAACCCATTCTGTAGGGACCTTACATTGTGAATAGGCTTATTATCTTGCTGAAATGGTAATACCTTTGCCAATCTATTGCCACAATGTAAGGAAGCATGGAAATGTTCTAATTGCATAATATAGTCCCATCTGTGTCACCAGCGATGGGTGTGTTTTAATAGCTCACTCCTATAGTTAGAAGGGTTATCCATATACTTTTGGCCTTATAGGCCTGTAAATTATGGCTAATCTCGTTACAGTGTATTATAACTTGTAGGCTGAGCTACAGCTTCCAAATATGAATATGGCAAACCAGCCAGTCAGTTACTCTCCCTGTGCTGTGCAGAAGTTCTGGGCTTGGAAGTAACGCAAGCGAGTCAGTAGTAGTGATAGGTATGTATTGTAACCTGCACTATGTTAGTACAACTGAAACCAGCTGACACCAAATTCCTGGGGTATTTTATTCCCTCTAATTTCTGACATCATGACTGCTGACTCTCTCTTTTCAGACTGACACGTTCTCTCTTTTTTATCTGGGGCAGGTAATGGTTACAATGATACGATCTGCACATGTCACTTTGGCTTTCACTTTGATCAAAGAAGCAAGAGATGCCTTTCCTGTGATATGTGAGTATAACCACGTGACCTTGAAATCACGGAGTTTTTGTGGTCAAAAACATGTAGATACAGGGGCCGATTCACTAAATTCGAGTGAAGGATTCGAAGTAAAAAAACTTCGAATTTCGAAGTGTTTTTTGGGCTACTTCGACCATCGAATGGGCTACTTCGACCTTCGACTACGACTATCGAAGGATTCGAACTAAAAATCGTTCGACTATTCGACCATTCGATAGTCGAAGTACTGCCTCTTTAAAAAAAACTTCGACCCCCTAGTTCGCCACCTAAAAGCTACCGAAGTCAATGTTAGCCTATGGGGAAGGTCCCCATAGGCTTGCCTAAGTTTTTTTGATCGAAGGATATTCCATTGATCGTTGGATTAAAATCCTTCGAAGGATTTAATCGTTCGATCGAATGAATAATCCTGCGATCGTTCGATCGAATTTTCTGTGCTAAATCCTTCGACTTCGATATTCGAAGTCGAAGGATTTCAATTCCTAGTCGAATATCGAGGGTTAATTAACCCTCGATATTCGACCCTAAGTAAATCTGCCCCTAAGTGTTCTTGATACCACCACCTTTCTGCTTCAGAAGATCTTTCCAGGTGTGACTAATATCCCTCTAGATATACAGGGTACAACAGAAGTGGGTAATCAGGAATCAGAGTTGTAGAGGGTTCCCCTTGTAATGGAAAAAATGGTGGAGCTCCGATCTGGGAAGGGGGATTAATATTTTGGTTTTTCCTATCGGTTGCCTCCTGGTCCTTATTTCACTTGGTGAGTAAAAATGATGCTTGATGCCAATGTTATTGACATAGAAGATAAAAATATACTAAGGCCACTATTTAATTTCTAGAAAAAGTGGCAACCCTACCCATGGCCCACCTGTTGTTAATTACAACGCTCAATACCCCCCCCAAAACATTGAGTTCTACTTTATGTAGACTATGGTACAAGGAAAATGAGACCCTTTCTATTCCATGACGCCTTCTGTTATTCTTGGACAGAGCCAAAAGGACATAATCTGGCTTTTAGGGTATTATGAAAAGGATTTGATGGGACTTTTAAGAAGCTGCAAGGAAAAGTGGCAAATGAAGAGCAGGGAGCAAACTAGTCTGAACAGATGGAATGTATCCCATATTTACATTTAACGCAACACAAACAGGACTTTGTCCCATTCAACATACAAGTGAAGTGACTCTAGTGGAGGATTTAAGGCTGGTTACTAAACACATGAAATGTATGAGATAAAGTTCAGACAGTCTGCTGCCAGGGTTGTGGGTGGAGAACTCTGCGGGGAAATGATGGGGAAGTCCCTAGAACTCAGTTGCATCTTTACTACAACTTTTGTACTTGGCCAACTCTTTCATGGCCGTTTTGCGTTTGTTGAATCCACAAAGTAATTTAAAGCAACCAGTTGTTTGATTGAGTTACTGGACCTTGGTAAAATGTACTCTTATAAAATGTACAGTGAACCCACTACCATGGGGTGGATCCCAATTTTGCAGATCATGCTTTTGTCATGGAGATAATTCTATACAATGTCCTGTTATCTCCCAGTAACCACAACCCTTTAAACCATGATTTGGAATAGGAAAACAGGGCAGTTGGAGAGGTAGAAGGAAGCAGAGAACTGTTCATCTTATCTCCTTTAAAGGAGAACTACTAACTAAAGAAGTAGCTAGAAAAGTTATACATTATATTTTGAGCTTCTGTACCAGCCCAAGGCAATCACAGCCCTTTAGCAGTAAAGATCTGTGTCTCCAAAGATGCCCCAGTAGCTCCCCATCTTTTTTTCTGCTGATTCACTGCACATGCTCTGTGCTGCTGTCACTTACTGAGCTTAGGGAGCCACTCACAATATACAGTACACATAGAATAGAAATGTCACAATATAAGGCTGATTAGTAATTAATACAGATAATTACTACATGGCAGCACAGAAACCAGTGCAATTAGCATCAGAATTTAATAATCCGCAAACCTGTAGCATCAGCTTATATTACAGCCAGGGAAGCTCATTTTCTGCTGGATAATTAGTGACGAGCCCTAAGCTTAGCTTCTCAACAGCCAATCAGAGCCCACTGAGCATGTGAGTGTCACAGACACTTTCCAAGATGGTGACCCCCTGTGACAAGTTTGAAGTCCTGGATCATTGCTGCTAATGACAAGCTGAAACTTTAGGCTGGTGCAATAAATTCACTATATGAAATATGGCATTTTTAACCATATTCATTTTTAGGGTTTAGTTCTCCTTTAAATATGTAATTTACTCATCTAAGGCTTCCAACCCTCTCTTAGTAAACTGCAGCTTTGAATACTGTAGTACATAACACTGTAAGTGTAACTTACTATTTCTCATTTGTTTAGGTGCAAGGATCCAAGCTGTAAGCAGCACTGTCCTCCTGTATTAGAAGTTAATAAACGACCTCGAGGTATGTCTTCTGGAATTTCTCCTTTGGATGCCTTGCTTTTTGGGAATCCCTGCTATAGAAAAAACATAGCAGCCCATAGTCCATAGAGAGCACACACTTAAACCAGGTCTGGGCTGCCATCAACTTCCCACGCTCAGTGACAGTGATCCGTAGCAGGAGGACCTTAACCTGCAGAAGATGGTGCCCATCAACCCTACTGCATTGCTCTGATTTTTCTCAATAGGTGACGAAAATAGGACAGTATCTATGGCTTTTCTTATCCTCTAATGCAGTGCTCTCAAACCAATGGTTAGCAACATGAAGCTCACCAAACCCTTGGTTTTTTGCTCTCAGTGGCCTCAAAGCAGGTGCTTCTTTTTGGATTACTGTCTTGGAGGCAATTTTTGGTTGCATAAAAACCAATTTCTGGCAAAACAGGACTCTCTCTAGGCTGCCAGGCCACATAGGGCTACCAAATACCTATCATATCCTTTATTTGGCACCCCAGAAACTTTTTTCATGCTTGTGTTTCTCCCCAACTCCTTTTACATTTGAATGTGGTTCACAGGTAAAAAGGGTTGGGGACCCCGCTCTAATGAATGACACCAATACCCCAATACATGGTGTCAATACACCATAGCCCTTTGTAGGCTACAAATCGAGCCTATATCTGTATGTGTTTATGTTACAGAGCAAATTCTCTACTTTGTGTTGTATTTACGTTTCCTTTGCGGACTTCCCGAGACTGAGTTTAGTGCCCTTTGTGTTCTAGAAAACCATTACTGGCTGTATGGGATGCTGGGACTCCTATCTGTCGTATGTTTGGCCGGTGCAACACTTTTCCTGGTTCGTAGTAATTTAAAGAAGTCCATTTGGAATGCTCACAAAGTGCCGTCCCCAAGTAACACGACAGGTAAATTATTAGTATTTGTATAGGTGTGTGGTCACTATTGTGAATTCATTTGTTCAACAAAGCCTTCATTTCTTCCATTGATCATGCAAAGGGACCGGAGAAAAAATTGCACATGTTCTCTCTGTCTTTTTGAGAATTCTCTAGTGAGTGGAGGGATAGAAACATTTGTTTCAAGCCCATGCTGATGTGCCTAGTGGGTTTTATGGATCTTTTGGCCTACAAGCACACACAATGTTTCAGTGAGAAAAAGTCAACTAGAAAAAAATACGAACGTTCTCCTACTGCTGGAGGATCAAGCTAAGGAGGAATATCCCTCAAACTTAAAGGGGTGGTTCACTTTAAGTTAACTTTTAGTATGTCATAGTTTGGCTAATTCTAAGCAACTTTTCAATTGACCTTCACTTTTTCTTCTTTATAGTTTTAAAATGATTTGCCTTCTTCTTCTGATTCTTTCCAAATGGGGGTCACTGACCCCAACAGATAAAAAACGATTGCCCTGTGAGGCTACAATTTGTTAGTGTTACATTTTATTACTCACCAGTCCATGCAGGCCCTCCCCCTTTTATTACTTTCCAGTCTCTTCTTAAAGGAAAAGTAACACACATTTTAAAGTAAATTCTACCCTGCACTAATACTAGTTCTGTCCTGCACAATGTTTAATATTTTAAATTCTTTATAAAAAATACCTTGCTAAAACTCATCCGCTCTACTCAGAAAGGCGAAAGGGCAACATTCACTGTGCAGGATCCAACATGCGGGGCTCAACTTCTCCTCCACCTCCTGTAGTCTTTATTTAGGATGAAAAATCCTCCATACAGTCGCAACTGTTGACTTCCGATTTTTCTCTCCTTGCTCGGGCTAGGAGGAGAAGTTGAGCAAGGATAATTTGGACACTAGTAACCAAATTCCAAATTAGAGAGCTGCTGAACGATAAGCTACCGTAAATAATAAGAAAAAACTACAGATAATAGAAAATGAAGACCAATTGCAAATAGGCTCAGAAGGTGAACAATCCTTTTATTTCAAGTACATTTGAGCTTTATGTATTGGATTTTGTGAGTACACTACATGAGCCATAACTTTGCCTCTTCTTTTTTTTTATTATAGATCCAAAGTCTCAAAGTGAAACTCTATTGGTGAGTAAACTACTTGTGTTTATGGAATTTGGTTGTATCTGGGAAGCCATCAGGGTGGTTCAGGTGATACAAATGTGGGTGTATGTGCCCCAAAAAAACCAATATACAGGTATGGGACCTGTTATCCAGAATGCTCCAAACCTGGGGTTTTTCCAGATAATGGATCTTTCCGTAATTCGGATCTTCATGCCTTAAGTCTACTAGAAAATCATGTAAACATTAAATAAACCCAATTTTTTTTTTGCTTCCAATAAGGATTAATTATAACTGAGTTGGGATCAAGTATAAGCTACTGTTTTATTTTTACAGAGAAAAAGGAAATCATTTTTAAAAATTTGGTTTATTTGAAATGGAGTCTATGGGAGACTTTCTGGATAATGGGTTTCTGGATAATGGATCCCATACCTGGTTCAAGGGATGCAAATTCATTTTGTATCTCAGTCCCGTAAAAATAGTGGGTTTTTGATGGGAGCTCTGCTGAAAGATATTCAATCTTTATTTCCAGCAACTACTTCAAATATTTATATTATACATTATATTTATATAATTCATATGAAGTCTGTCAGTAATGCTGTGGCAGTTGCCGTCTCATGCTGGAATCAGTCGGTTAGAGAAGCTGAAATCTGTCAGTGACTCACAGCATGTGTGTAAAACTTTTCGCTAGAAAAAAGTTAGGTTGAGGACTCAATAAGTAATTAAGCAGCTAACTAACCAATATATAGACTAAAAAAATTTAAACTTCAACTGAAGTTTAAGTGTAATCATTTTATAATGGAGATGGTTATAATATATTAAGGTGGCCACATGATGGGAGCCCTAGCTGGCTGATTGCAGACTGAAGTGGCAGGATCTAATATTATGTGTTTTCTTTGTAGCTTGATAAAACTGAGGACTCACAGACAGTGAATTCTACTGGAATTATCCATTATGTGCAGGAGACTGATGGGCCCCTCTGCAAGTCTCTCCCATTGCCTGATGTCACACAAGAAACTCGCCTACAGTGTTTTCAGGGTAAGTTAATATGTAGATCTTCTTCAAAGACAGGATTAAGAAGAATTATGCAGGGAGTCATTTTAGGCCAAAAAATAAAAGGATAATTAGAGAAGGTGTATATGGATCTATCATAGAGGAGGAGTCCTACAGAAGGCAAGGGGAGGTAAGTAGAGGGTAAAATAAAGTAGGGATGCACCGAATCCAGGATTCGGTACGGGTTTCAGCCAGGATTCAACCTTTTTCAGAAGGATTCGAATTCAGACGAAACCTTGTGCCTGGCCGAACCGAATCCAAATTCTAATTTGCATATGCAAATTGAGGGCTGGGCGGGATTTCACGTGACTTTTCGTCACAAAACAAGGAAGTAAACCATTTTTTTCCCCACTTTTTCCTTTCCCACCCCTAATTTGCCCATGCTAGGATTCGCATTCGGTTTGGTATTCGGCCAAATCTTCCACAAAGGATTCGGGGATTCGGCCGAAACCAAAATAGTGGATTCGGTGCATCCTTAACAAGAGGATTTACAATCAAGCAATAGGGGCAGATACAGACGAGGGTCATAAATAGAGATTTTCACAGCAAGCGAGGGAGCCATTATACAAGCACTAAGTATACTGGAATAACAGGAGATTAAGTGACTTGTCCAGGGTCACAAGGAGTTGCCACAAGGAATGGAACCAGGGTCTCTAACATGAGATACAACATCAGAGGCAGATCACTTAACCTCTAGGTCAGTAATTCCCAACCAGTAGCTTATGAGTAACATGTCGCTCTCCAACCCCTTTAACTCTAGACTGTAGATTCGCAACCTTTTTTTATCTGTGATCCACATTCAAATATAAAAATAGCTGGAGAGCAAAAATGTTTCTGGGGGTGCCAAATAAGGGCTGTGATTGGCTATTTGGTAGCCCCTGGGTGGACTTGCAGCCTACAGGAGGCTCTGTTTGGCAGTACATCTGGTTTTTATACAATCAAAATGTGCCTCCAAGCCTGGAATTAAAAAATAATCACCTGCTTTAAGGCCACTGGGAGCAACATTCAAGGGGTTGGTGAGGGAACTGTTACTCATGAGCCATTGGTTGGGGATCACTAAATCTAGACCAGAGATCCCCAACCAGTAGCTCGTGAGTAACATGTTGCTCTCCAACTCCTTGGATGTTGCTCCCAGTGGCCTCAAAGCAGGTGCTTATTTTTGAATTCCAGGCTTGGAGGCAAGATTTGGTTCCATAAAAAACAGTTGTACTGACAAACACAGTCTCATTGTAGGTTGACAATCCACATAGGGGCTACTAAATGGCCAATCACAGCCCTTATTCGGCAGCCCAGGAACATTTTCATGCTGGTGTTGCTCCCCAACTCCTTTTACTTCTGAATGTTGCTCACGGGTTCTAAAGGTTGGGGATCCCTGCTCTAGGTCATGTTCGTGGCACAGGCGTTTAAGATATTTCATTTCATTTTCACATAAACAAGAGAAATCAATATGACAGCAAATACCAAGCAGACTTGGAGGATGTGCTGTAATAAATACAATGGCATGTTAGTTACAAAAATGTATAACATTAATAGATAAAAACATAGAAACATTAACAAAACTAACTAAACCAATGGATTTAAGGACAACTGAAAAGAAAATAAAGAAAAAAAAAAACATTGTTTCCTGGAAAGTCGGATTACCCAGTAGTTATTCAATTTACATTCGAAGGAACCTAAAGATTTGACCTTTGATATTGGAGTCACAGGCCTCAAAATAAGGAGACCATGTAAGTCTAAAGGACTCTGGAACTCTTCCCTGTTCTTTTAGTTTTTAAAGCTTCCTGCCAATTAGGTTGGTAAGAAATGATATCTCTTAATGAGGGGGACTCTTTTTGTAGCCAATAATTAAATAAAGCTCTTCTGGCAGCAGCCATTTTTGGTTGGTGGATGTTGGTGAAGGGTTTTATGGTTGCGAAGGGTCAGGTTACTAGTTTGATGATGCACAGTCAGGATTACATGAGGCATAAAATGAGATAGGGGGAGGAATTATATGAGCCAGATATGAAATGATTATTTGAGTCAATAGGAGGAGTTCTTAGGGGGAGATATCTGAGGCAGCTATGAGATGGCCATACACTCTAATATTTTCTCATTTGATATGGTCAACAAATAAACAAATAGATTTTAACCATCCAGCTGATGGGCCAAATTGGGTTAATCCAGTCCCTAAATTACATGAAGGCTCCGTGCTGACCCATTGAGAGAACCAATTGTATTTCTTGATATCAGACAGGGAAGACCTTGTTCTGGTCCCAACATGGGCCAATAAGCTTTAGACCACAATTATATAGATGCGGGAACTTTTTAGAAGCTCATGGACAAGGTTAATGATTGTGCAAACTGTGCCTCTTATTGAGTACTCTCCCCCAATGAAACTCGTTTTTTTTTTGCCTGTAGATCCAGTGGAACTTTACTCTCTTGTCGACAGCATCCCTATGCCCCGCTGGAAGGAGTTTGCCAGGCGTTTGGGCCTCAGCGATAATGACATTGACAGATCCGAAAGGGATAACCGGCGTTACAGGGATGCGCAATACGACATGCTTCTCACCTGGAAGGACAGGGTGGGATTTTCTTGTGCCACAAGAGATGCAGTTTGTAAAGTCCTGAGGGAAATGGAATTAGCGACATGTATAGAAAAAATCCAGGAATATCATTAGTTGCCAGTGTTTGTGTCATCAGAAACTCTAAGGACTTCAGCCGCCACCTCGTCTGTAGTTCTGAACCTGCAAGTTCTGCTTTGTACAGTACTTCATATATCACATGTCATTTTGAGCCTATTTTTAGTTTTTGCTTTTGCCAAACTGTCTTTTTTTAAAAAAAACAAGTGTAAATAGGTGCTACATTAGGTGCTACATTACCTTCGGCTTCTACAAAAGTGCCCGTTTTCCGTTTTATCCAATTCCTAGACCAAGTGTCATGCCAGGACTCTCGTTGCCTTGTGATTGCAAACTCTACAGGACAAGGATACTGTGCTGGGAAATTTTCTACATCCATGTGTGAATCTTGTAGTTTTGTTACAAAAAGAAAAAAAAAATAGAATAAAGACATAGGATGAATGTATGTGTATATGCTTACCCAATGCCTTGTCTAGCTGCATGAACAATGGAAGACGATATTGTTCCAGTAAAGGGACAGCCATGGGTACACAACTCTGAGCATCTGTACAATACAATGAAGCTAGGGGCTAGATGGAAAGGGTTGACAATGCCCAGCAGCATTGATTTGAGGCTATCAGGGCTTCCATTGCATCAAGGCATGAACTGAGAAAGCTGCAGGGTGGTTCCTCTAAGCCACACTTGCTTAAAAGTATAGGAATACCAAGGCACTCAACACTGATTAATGGCCAATAGAGATGAGATGCATTTCACTGTGATTGTGGGTGGTACAGATAAGCCCTTTACCACTGACATTCTCACCCAATAGCCTTATGGCATAAGATATATTTGAGTGATTTTGCACCAGAGCTTGAAACGTAAGAAAGTAAAGGAGTCCTGAGATCTTTGTGATGGAACAGGCATTTCACTACACTAAGGGGCCAATTCGTTAACTTCGAGTGAAGGATTCGAAGTAAAAAAACTTTGAATTTCAAAGTGTTTTTTGGGCTACTTCGACCATCGAATGGGCTACTTCGTCCTTGGATTCAAACCAAAAATTGTTCGACTATTCGACCATTCGATAGTCGAAAGTACTGTCTCTTTAAGAAAATACTTCAACCCCCTAGTTCGCCACCTAAAAGCTACCAACGTCAATGTTAGCCTATGGGGAAGGTCCCCATAGGCTTGGCTATCTTTTTTTGGTCGAAGGATAATCCTTCGATCGTTGGATTAAAATCCTTCGAATCGTTCGATCGCAGTTTTAAGATAAAATCCTTCGAGTTCGATATTCGAAGTCGAAGGATTTTAATTCCCAGTCGAATATCGAGGGTTAATTAACCCTCGATATTCGACCCTTGGTGAATTTGCCGCTAAGTGCAATTCTGCGGGCAAACGTCAGATTATATTTTCCCTAATAAATAAGTAAAGCTTTATAGTGAAGAGGAAAGACAACAATCATGTCTTGCAAATATGAGACTGTCGTTGACATTTTAAGCCCCAGTCGCACTGTGATTCAGCTCTTCCTCATTTACCAAAATAGCTGAGCATGTGACACAATCTGCAGTTTATTCCTCTTTTGGGACGTTTCACCATAAGATAGAAGTTACAACAAAGAAAAATAAATCCAGTGCTAGGTGCACAAAATGGTGCAAGCTACCATGTTTTTTTTACCACAGTGCTGCAGATTGTTACCAAGAGTACCCCAGAGGCAGCAGGGATGATATAATACAGACGCAGAACATTTCCAAGCTCTGCACAAGCTACGTCTGAATGATTATGGGCATCAGTTCGGTAAAGCAACCAAGGAGAACAGTCTCTTAATGGGATTAGATCTGATAGTTGGGTAATTTGTGTTACAAGAACATTGGACAGACAACCACTGTTTCATTTCCACCATAAATAGTCTGAATGCTAAAAATGAATAGTATAGGGAACATTGAACCCCCTGTTGTAAAATGTAAAAATATTAGAAGTCACTGAGGAGCTCCGTGACCATATAAAGACACAAGGCTGCAGGCTGAGTTATACAGGGAACTCTGAGTATCACTCATGTATTATAAGGGATAATGTACCCCCTACTGTAAATGATAAGGATATTAGAAGTCACTGAGGGGTTGTTCTGTGACCATATAAAGGCACAAGGCTGCAGGCTGAGTAATACAGGGAACTCTGAGTATCACTTGTATTATAAGGGATAATGTACCCCCTACTGTAAATGATAAGGATATTAGAAGTCACTGAGGGGTTGTTCTGTGACCATATAAAGGCACAAGGCTGCATGCTGAGTTATACAGGGAACTCTGAGTATCACTCATGTATTATAAGGGATAATGTACCCCCTACTGTAAATGATAAGGATATTAGAAGTCACTGAGGGGTTGTTCTGTGACCATATAAAGGCACAAGGCTGCAGGCTGAGTTACACAGGGAACTCTGAGTATCACTCATGTATTATAAGGGATAATGTACCCCCTACTGTAAATGATAAGGATATTAGAAGTCACTGAGGGGTTCTGTGACCATATAAAGGCACAAGGCTGCAGGCTGAGTTATACAGGGAACTCTGAGTATCACTCATGTATTATAAGGGATAATGTACCCCCTACTGTAAATGATAAGGGTGTTACTGTTCTGTGACCATATAAGGGCACACTAAAATGGTTGTGTGTTGGGGTTGAAGGATTTGGGAATGTTTGTGGATAACAAACTGTACAACTCTAAGCAGTGTCACTTTATGCAGAAATTGGGAGTCTGATCTTGAATGACAATAAGGTCTAATACAGCCTTGGGGGGCGGGTGCCTAGAAGATGTATTAGAACTTACTCTTCATAACTAAAAAGTCTGTTTCTCTACTTGCAGGATTTATGCCTAAGTCAGTTATTTTGTTTCTGCTAAAATCAGTTATTCAAGTGAGTTCTAATGCATCAGCTAAGAAAAGGACCCCCCCCAAAAAAAATAAATATATATCAGACCTACCTGTCAATTAAATCTGACTTTCAACTCCTGCATGAAGACAGACTGAAGAGAAACATAATGCTGCGTGGGAAATAGTAAAGAGTAACTTGATTATTTCAGAAACAGTCTGAATTTTACATTGATCATATTTATATCCACAGTCTTTAGTATATGATATTAAGGATATTTATGGCTCTTGTATATTATCTTGTATATTATTCTTTGTATATTATATTATAACAACACATTACGGCAGGATTGTTGCACTTATGTGGAGCCCCTCTTATTAGGAAAACTACTAATCTTGCAGAAACGGCTTCTCCTGTGACACATACTGTATATTATTGAGAAATAAAGGAAGAGATCGACACAGATACGACGCAGGGAGGAAGTGAAACGAGAGTTTGTGGCACAAAAAATTAATGGAATTAGTGTGTGAGTTTGTATTTTGGCCTGTAAATGTCAAGGAAACTACAAGGCGGTCATAAAAGAGGGTGACTCTGTAATGGGGTAACTAAAAGTCAGAATTATGGGGACCACAAAACATCCATTAAAATTGATTAAGAGCCAGGACCTCTATTTGACCCTTTTTGCTTCTTAGTCTTCCTTTAAATATACAAGTATGCGATCGGTTATCCAGAAACCCGTTATCCAGAAAACTCCAAATTACAGAAAGGTCTTCTCTCCATTTTATCCAAATAAACCAAATTTTTAAAAATGATTTCCTTTTTCTGTGTAATAATAAAACAGTAGCTTGTACTTGATCCCAACTAAGATATAATTAATCCTTATTGGAGGCAAAACCAGCCTATTGGGTTTATTTAATGATTACGTGATTTTCTAATAGACTTAAGGTATGAAGATCCAAATTATGGAAAGATCTGTTTCCTGGAAACCCCCCGGGTCCCGAGCATTCTGGATAACAGATCCCATACCTATAAAAGGTATATGTTATCAAGAATGCTCGGGACCTGGGATTTTCCAGATAAAGTTTGGATCTCCATACTTTAAAGGAACAGTGACGTCAAAAAATAAAAGTGTTTTAAAGTAATGAAAATATAATGCAGGTTTGCCCTGCACTGGTAAAACTGATGTGTTTGCTTCAGAAACACTAATATAGTTTATATAAATAAGCTGCTGTGTAGCAATGGGGGCAGCCATTCAAAGGAGAAAAGGCTCAAGTTACACAGCAGATAGCAGATAAGCTCTGTCTGTCTAATGGTGTTATCTGTTATCCATTAGTTATCCTGTGCCATATAGCCGCTTTTCAATTTCCGCCATTGCTCCACAGCAGCTTGTTTATATGAACTATATTAGTGTTTCTGAAGCAAACAGATCAGTTTTACCAGTGCAGGGCAACACTACACGATATTCTCATTACTTTAAAACACTTACATTTTTTGGTGTTACTGTTCCTTTAAGGGGGGTATTTACAAAACTCAAACTTTTCTCATTTTTTTATTAAAACAAAGTCAACCTAATTCCCATCCACTTATTTAACTCATTTATCAAATAATCAGCTCGAAAAAGTCGGTGCGTGAAAAGTCCCAAGAGAATCGTACTAAAATTCAGATTGTACAACTTTTTAAAACGCCCGAATTGTACGATTTTTTCACGTTGTCGCCGAAAAACCCTGAATTTTTCAGATGATCCAGGGCAGATCACAATATCAAGAAACATCTACAGGGACATGACCTCCACATGACCTCCAGTGTGCAAAACCTGCCTATTATCTTGTATATTATTCTTTGTATCTTATATTATAACAACACATTACGGCAGGATTGTTGCACTTATGTGGAGCCCCTCTTATTAGGAAAACGACTAATCTTGCAGAAACGGCTTCTCCTGTGACACATTTATTATTGAGAAATAAAGGAAGAGATCGACACAGATACGACGCAGGGAGGAAGTGAAACGAGAGTTTGTGGCACAGAAAATTAATGGAATTAGTGTGTGAGTTTGTATTTTGGCCTGTAAATGTCAAGGAAACTACAAGGCGGTCATAAAAGAGGGTGACTCTGTAATGGGGTAACTAAAAGTCAGAATTATGGGGACCACAAAAACATCCATTAAAATTGCTTAAGAGCCAGGACCTCTATTTGACCCTTTTTGCTTCTTAGTCTTCCTTTAAATATACAAGTATGGGATTGGTTATCCATAAACCTGTTATCTAGAAAACTCCAAATTACGGAAAGGTCTTCTCTCCATTTTATCCAAATAATCCAAATGTTTTTTTTCTTTTTCTCTGTAATAATAAAACAGTAGCTACAGTAGTAGTTAATACTGCTTCTCCTGCACAGTTTTAGGTTCCTGGGAATAACAAGAGCTTTAATTCTGTTTCCCTATCTGTGAGATCATAACCCCTATTAAATCTCCTTTGTGGGGATATCTGGATACCTCTCATCTCCAAGCAATATAGGTCTCCCCTGTCTCTTGCTAGTCCTACTCATTCAGTCTGTTCCATATGGACGTGGGCTGGTGAAGCACATGAGTTACGCTTCTGTCCACTCTTGAAGTTACATCAGAGGATCTTCCACTTTCCCAACCCCATCTTGCTCCTGTGCCTAGGGTTTCCCACTCTACAGAAACTCCCCAGGGGATTCCTAACTATGACCAACCTTAGGAGATGCTGCCTTCAAGTGACCAAACTACAAATTACACTCTGTCTGTCACAAATTACCAGTTTTTCTGTATTTTACAGTTCTTTATGGTAAATCATTTTCACTGTATATATATATATATATATATATATATATATATATATATATGATTAATAGAACAGTAACATTATGTTACTTACATAACTTGCTTTAGTGCCTGGACAGTTCTGGAGACATCATAGAAATCCTCATCCCATAAGCCTATGCACATGGGACCCAGCACCTGTTGATAACTAAATGGAATACTGAAATGCTATTCATCTTTGGTAGAGCTTAAGGTTGGGCATCAACAAACCCAACTGTCTATTTTCCTTTTGAGCAACTAACAGTAGGATTCTATCTCTGCTCCTTATTCACAGGCTCCCCACTTTAGAGCCTACATCACCGCATGCTTTACACATGTATTTAACCTCATTTCTGAGGGAGAGCCTTTAATGGAGAAGTCAACCCCTTCTGTGCTAAAATCCCTCCCCTATGTTGCCCCCCTCCCTCCTCCCCCCTGGCCTACCTCCCCCCCCCCTTTGTGACTTTCGGCGCATGCGCAGTAGAGCTGAACCAGCAAATAATCCTACTGCGCATGCGCTGCCAAACACCGGGCAATTCAGGAAGAAGACCGCACTGGAGAAGATGGCACCTGTGAACTTCGTGGACAGGACCTATGCAGAGGGGTAAGTAGCAACTAAGGGGCATTTGCCTGGGGGGGAGGTAGGCCAGGGAGGAGGAGGGAGCCGGGGCAACACAGGGGAGGGATTTTAGTGCCAAAGGGGTTTAGTTCTCCTTTAACTCTAGACTGTAGATTCGCAACCTTTTTTTTTATCTGTGAGCCACATTCAAATATAAAAAGAGTTGGAGAGCAAAAATGTTTCTGGGGGTGCCAAATAAGGGCTGTGATTGGCTATTTGGTAGCCCCTGGGTAGACTGGCAGCCTACAGGAGGCTCTGTTTGGCGGTACATCTGTTTTTTATACAATCAAAATGTGCCTCCAAGCCTGGAATTAAAAAATAATCACCTTTAAGGCCACTGGGAGCAACATTCAAGGGGTTGGTGAGGGAACTGTTACTCATGAGCCATTGGTTGGGGATCACTAAATCTAGACCAGTGATCCCCAACCAGTGGCTCATGAGTAACATGTTGCTCTCCAACTCCTTGGATGTTACTCCCAGTGGCCTCAAAGCAGGACCTTATTTTTGAATTCCAGGCTTGGAGGCAAGTTTTGGTTGTATAAAAACCAGGTGTACTGTCAAACAGAGTCTCATTGTAGTTTGTCAAACCACGTAGAGGCTAAAAATGTCCAATCACAGCACTTACTTGGCACCCCAAGAAAATTTTCATGCTAGTGTTGCTCCCCAACTCCTTTTACTTCTGAATGTTGCTCATGGGTTTAAAAGGTTGGGGATCCCTGCTCTAGACCAATCATCTTCATTATTAACTTTAAGGGAGGGATATATAACCCTATATAACTGGTGGGACTGTTGTAATCTCTCCTACTTATTCTACCAGTGGGACACCCATCCTACAACTAGGATTCTAATGATATTTTAGGGCATTAATACTGGTAGGGATCTGAATAACAATACTTGCAGTTAATTGAAGATATATCTGCTTTTGTAATAAACCGGAAGGTACAGTTTTCCAAAGAAAAAGGAAGAACGGCCTATTGTTCATTTCAGCTTCTTTTATTGGCAAGCAAGTCAGGTCAACCTTATGCAATCAAGTTGTGTAATTCCTTCACTGTTTAAAACAAATATTAATTGTGTGCTTTTTGAATGAACGTCATGCCAATGATGGCTTAAGTTTTATTATGTTACTTACCCAATATGTCAAATAACAAGAACAAATTAAAACAATACCAAATGTGATTATTACTTTTCTGCATGGCGTCATGTACATAAAATACAGGTCTGTCTGTTTGGGCTGTAACTGGGTCATGTTTAGTGTCAGACTCGCCCACCGGGATACCAGGAAAACTCCCGGTGGGCACAGGTGTCAGTGGGCCTCTTGCTTCTAACCATTTGGCCTATTTCATGGTCATTCCAATTTTTTTTTGGGGAACAAAGAGGTTTAATAATGGAAGAATAGAGTATAGTATGTAGAGAAAAGAGACTAGGAGAATAAAGAGGTTGAGTGAGGTTCCAATAGTTTAGAATATGGCCCCTCAGCCTAAGGTTTTCTGGTGGGCCCCTGGCATCCCAGTCCAACACTGGTTATGTTTAGCATAAGCTGTCATGATCTTTCACTTGGTTCCTCTTTACTCATTAAAAATGTTGCAGTTCCTCTGACTAAACACTTATTAGAAAATATCTTCTAGGTTTTATTTCCTTTCAACTTGTTCCTACACAACCCTGGAGTATGAATAACTAAAGTATTGTAATATTTAACTTCTGTAACCCCCCACCCAGTTCTAGTAACCGAGTATTCTCATCAGGACATCTGGTAGGGGAATAAGAAGGTTAAATCAAAACACCCCATGTTATTACCCTTACTCTGCAGTAGTACTGATTCTAAACTTAAGCTTAAACATCACCGCTCTACCATCTAAGGAACATCTTCTCTTCATCTTCTCCTGGATCCTGTTACTCCAACCTAACCCAACCTAAAATGATGTCACAATTACCATCATCGTTATTTCTTTCTAGACTCTATCTACTATCCCCGTGGCTGTTAATTGTCCCAAATCAGAGTCCCTCTGCTGACAAAATCTTCTTAGAAGATAATACATAAAGAAGAGCCATTCATTAGACAATACTCATGGATCTGAAAAGAAGACTGATGCAGGCAGATAATGAAGAGCACTATCCATTGTGTAGATGTTTCTCAATGTTATCCATTCTGTACTTAAATACTAACACACACACACACACACACATATATATATATTAATCATTGTTATCCATAATTGGTTATTCCAGGGAAAACTTAGTTGCAACATCTTTGTGTTTCATTCAATTCTCCAATTTTATGGTTAATTAAAAATATTTAAATTTAAATATTTTTGAAGGGTCAGTAGTGTCATGAAGTGAAAACACATAATTTGCATAATTCCATACAAAGCTTTATACAGTTTATTCAGAAATATCTGGTTTCCTTTTGAAGGACTATTGGGGGCAGCCTCCACTAAATAACACAAAATAAGGAGCAGATTTATTAAGGGTCGATTAGTAAATTTTAATTTTCTAATTGTTTTTTTTGGTGTCACGCATTCTAATTTTTATCCCCCAATTCGAATGTGAGATTTATCACACCTCGACCATGGAAACAGTGATAATTCGAATATTCCTCATCTAAAACCTGCCAAGTTAATTTACAAGTCAGTGGCAGAAGTTCGTTGACCCATTTGAATATCTTAATTGCCTTCACGACATTCAAGTGGAAACTCGATTCGTGCGATGTGAATTTGATTCAAATTTTCAGGTCAGGACTATTCAATTGAGTATTAGACATTCATATCTTTTCATAAAGGATAAGTAAACCTTAAAAATAAGTGAATGTTAAATTGGAGAGGGGGCTATTCTAAGCACTTTAGTCATGTACATTCATTGTTTATTTATTTTTAATTCCAAGATATTATGGGATACATGTGCTGTTAATATGAATGCATTTTGTTACAACATCACCACCTGCTGGTCATTTTTCCACCAGTCTGACCACCAGGTAGTCAAGGAAAGAAAGCTGCCATTTTCTTTCTCCTGACAACTTCCTCGACTACTTGCTGGTCAGACTGGTGGGAAAATGACCAGCAGATGGCGCTGTTGTAACAAAATTAATTCATATTAACAGCACATGTATCCCTTAATATCTTGGAATTAAAAATAAATAAATAATGAATGTACATTGCAAAAGTGCATAGATTTTACATTCACTTATTTTTAAGGTCCAATTCGAGTTGTGAGTATATTCGAATTTATTAGAGTTAAAAAAAATTTACATGAATTCGACCTTTGTGTGATTTTGTTGTAAATACTGCATATTAATAACTGTTATTTCTATTTGAATGAATCATTTTCATGTACCCTTTCCCTACAGAATTGCTTGTATTTTCCTCTGCTTGGCTCTCTACTTTCTAACTGATGTTATTTCAAAAAACGGATTCCGGGGGGATTAGTCATTTGATATTTAAGGATTGTTCTCATTTGGACTTTTGCCATTGTAATCACATTAAGTAACATTCACATCAGAGCCAACTCATCTCAGTTCTCCTGGATCTCATCAACCTTCTTGGAGTCTTTGTAAATAAAATCAGTTTTGGATAAGGGACTTGATGTCATAAGCAGGGTTACATGAGTCTGGTTGGAGACCTTTCAAGCCTTTTCACCTTCTCTTCCCAGGGTCACTTGCTTGCAGCACTCAGATAAGGATGAGGAAAACACCTCTGATTTCTTGAGAAAGAGGAAATCCCACAGAATTTTAGAAAACAATGAGAAAAATGTACAATTAATCTTTCCACCAATTCTTGTTTAACGTCTTCTAATATTGTTCGTAAAAATATTATAGTGAAGGTGCCTCTCAGGACATAGAAAATCAACGCCCAGATCTCAAGTATGTCCTGGTGTTCCCAAGCATGATTGTTTTGCCTGTCGCTGATGCGCTTTTATCATCATCAAACATGGAAATGAGTGGAACAAGAAGTTTGAGGAGCTTGGGTAAGTAAATAGTAGCCAATATGTGGGAGGGACTTCAGGATTTAAAGGGGAAGTATTCCAGACCCAGCACCTGCTGTTCAGCTACCCAGGATCACACCGGGTACTCCCCACACGGGACAAGATGACAAAGTCAACCAGTAGCATTTATTCACTATACACACCAGAGGCTTTTCATTCAGGCACACATTACACACTCCTGCATTTACTTCTTCAGAGACGTTAATTATACAAACCAGATTTCCTTGAAGTAGGCACACCTGCCTTAGGACCTTGGATCCCACCTAACCGCCTAGTGGTCCGGTATATGCTCCACCTGTATCCTACCACTCTCCAATAGAGGCCCAATACCTTCCGGGTGATACCCCTCCACTCTTCCAGTCTAGGCCCTTTTTATCCAAGTCCTGGCCCGAAGCCTTGGTGTCCTTCCTACCTAGTCTTAAACTGTCACTGGTTCCCTCGCTTACAGGGTGCCCATAGGAAACTAATTCCACTTTCCTCCTTGATGGGGTCACAACTGCCCTTACTAAACATCCTCACTATCTCTTGCACCTAGCCCTCGCTAACTTAAATCTTTCCTGTTCTGACTTATCCTCTATGCCGTTGTGGGTCTCCACTTACCCAGCAAGGTGATGTTACTTCGGCCACGCCCTCCCATCAAGACGCTTGGGCCGTGCACCTCATTTTATAACCTTCTCTGTTGTCCCACAGTGGCCTCTGGTGGCTGGGGTAGACATTACACCTACAATAAATTAAAACCACTGCTGCCATCTAATGGTGAGTTCCAGAAATTACATCCAACACATTTAAACATATATACACTCTTAGATACATGCACATAACATTCTCATCACATAACATCACTAGTATACTACTCTTCCTCAAGACACGTGGAATTAAAATTGTTTTTTATCCTTGTGGGATCTCCCTCAACTGCATTACCCCCTGCTTGCAAGCTTCTATCTCATATATGTTCTAACTTTATTAGGAAACATTATTATTATATTGGTGGTGTCAATGAATAACCCTCTGCAGAGGCCCATGTATTGCTTCCTTTGCAACCTGGCGTTTCTGGATATTTGCTACACCACAACCACCCTTCCTAAACTCATCCAGCTGCACTCGGAACAAGATGGAACCATTTCTTTTGTTTCCTGCCTATTGCAGCAATATTTTTACATCTCATTTGCATCTCACTGAATATTTTCTTCTGGCTGCTATGGCTTATGACAGATATGTCGCCATCTGCAAACCTCTGCACTACTCAGTGGTGATGAATCCAAAAATTTGTGTCCTACTGGCAAAAAGTTGTTGGATTATAGGGTTTGTAAGTTCGTCAGTGCCTGTTTCCTTCTCGTCCAGATTTCATTTTTGCAATTCTAAAATATTTAACCATTTCTTCTGTGACCTGACGGCACTGCTGAAACTAGCTTGCAATAAGATCTCAGATATTCAAGTAGTGATCTTTACAGAGAGCATTACATTGGCTCTTCTCCCATTTTTGTTCACTTTGGCTTCATATGCAACTATTGTGCATAGCATTCTGGGCATCCACTCTAAAACTGGGAGAAGCAAAGCCTTCTCTACATGTGCATCACACCTTACTGTAGTTGGTCTCTTCTATGGGATCATGATTGGGGTCTACATGCGCCCAAGCTCCATGTATATTCCAGCCCATGACAAGCTCTTTGCATTGCTCTACACAGCTGTCATTCCTATCCTAACCCATCATCTGAGGTGACAGATGCCCTTAGGAAAACAGTAACAGTTTATTTAATAAGATGGCTCAGGGTAGGACTGGGAAAAACCTGGTGGGCCTCGGCCCTTGTGGGCCCCTGCCGGCCCAGACCCGCTTCTGTCGAAACAGAAAAAAAAATGTGCAGCAGGGTGTGTGCTGTGTGCGGACGTTCGCTCATGAGTGCTATGCTCAGACGTTCGCGCATGCACGCACTGCAACGTTTGTTTCGCATGTGCACACCGTGCCGTTTTTGGTCCATGCGCATGGGGCCCCCGAGGTTTGGACCTGGTGGGCCCCAAGTGCGCAATCCGACCCTGAGATGGCTTATCGGGCTACAAGAACATATTGATGACCATTGTCTTCTGTCACTTCTTATCAAAGTCTTTGAGACAAAACGTTGCATTGTTATTAAATGTCTGTTGTCAACCAAAGAAGGATCTAAAGGGTTTCAATGTCTAACAGCTAAATTACATATATGTGCAAAATATGGTCTAGGTGGCCCGTTTCCTTCTATTAAAGGGTTTGTTCAACTTCAATGTCAAACTTTAAAATATCTATTTAAGAGGCTGCTCTGATGTTCTTCTGCTTAGAAACACAATTAGAAACGTTTCTCAAATCTTTCCTAAGCAGAAGAACATCAGAGCAGCCTCTTTCTTTCTCCCGACAACTTTCTTTCTTCCTTGACTACTTGCTGGTCAGACTGGTGGGAAACTCCAAAACATATTTCAGCAGCAAGCTTGAGAAAGAGCTGGTTATGCCCAAAATGTTGCTTCACTTGTTGCACAAATAAATGATATTTTCACTGAACCGGAGCGCTGCTGAAATATGTTTTGTAGTTTGGATCGTAACTGAGTAGACAGAGTCACAGTCGGCACACGACAATGCAAAGAGCAGTGAGATTGATTGTGTAGCACTACTTTCGGTGTATGCAGACTGGTGGGAAACTGACCAGCAGGTGGTGCTGTTGTAACAAAATATTCATTTATATTAACAGTATATGTATCCCTTAATATCTTGGAATTTAAAAAAAAAAGGAATGTACATTACAAACGCGCTTAGAATAGCACCCTCATCAATTTTACATTCACTTGTTTTTTAGGTTTACTTATCCTATAAGCACAGTTATGATTTTGGGGTCCCTACAGGTCATATACCTTGGCAATGCTATGTATATTAGACTTCTTTGCCCTAGGTAACCTGGCAGGTGGCTGCACCAACTGGGCGCACTCATATTGGAATTGACCCCCGAGCTTTGTACCCTAACCATGTGACTACCCTGAATCCCCCCCTAATTCCAGCGTCTTTCCTTCACATTGAACTGAGCCCCTACAGACACTCTGGACCCTGGTGCCACCCTCACTGTGCTGGAAACTTATTTTTAGGCATTTAACACAGGGAGGGCGGGGTCCAGTCAATTAGACAGCATAATCAGCCAATCAGAATGCTACATTTTCAGAAGGCTCAGATTGGTCAATTTCTGTCTTATAAGTGTTAAGGATGGAGGCTCTGGTAAAGGATGTTACTGTGGATAATGTAGAAGTGATGAATAAATACAAATGAAAGCTTAGCTAGAGTCTCTCTCTAATATAAATGAGAAGCCTGATGAGGCAGGAGAAACTAATTATTAAATAATATAATAGAGTTACAGCTCTTTTACTATTTGTCTAGGAGATTCTCTCTCAGAGGGAGACACACTAGTGTTAAAAACAGGACTAGAAGTCTTTGAATCAGATTATTGCTTAGACAAGAAGATTCGAGATTTCCGTTTATAATCTTACACAGAGGCGATAGTAGGTTAAAACTACAGTTCCCAGCGTTCTTTGAGCTGCGTGTGTGCGTATATACGGCTATCCGCAACGCTCATCTGCGTTCCACTGTACGGCGGAACGCATTAAGGAATTATTACAAACTGGGAAATACGACTTTTCTATTGGTGGATTGTGGGGGCGGGGCAAAGCGAATAGCGCGAGCCAATGGCGCAAAGGGGAGGGCCTGGCTCAGCCAATTAGCAAAAGCGCACCTTATGATTGGAGGAGGCGGTCGGTTTGAATGTCGCGGTTGTGCAAGTTGTTTTTCATTGTGCGGCACGGGATTGGGAAGCGAGCAGTGATACCGAGTGGGTGAGTGGGGAATCACACGGGAGTGTTAGATGCAGAGTCGCGCCTGGTGGGAAGCGGGTTTTGTTATAGTAGTGAGCTGTACTACTGTGGCCCGGCCGAAATGTGTGAACTGCGGGACACGAGCCGGGGGTTAGTCTGTACTGTTTGTGGGGTCGGTGTGTAGGGGGTCGCTAAGGGCGGGGGGGGGGTAGGTTGGCGGTGGGTGACTGCGGGTGTTATTATGGGGAACGGGAGGCATTTGAATTGTAGCCAGTGAGACGCCAGGGAATGTTGCTGGTGTGGGGGAGGGGACACTTGGAATTGGATGTAGTTTGGGCTTAACTATGAGTGAGGGGTAAGTGCTGCTGTGGGAGGCGCTTGTGTGGGGGTAAGTGATCTGTTTGGGGAGCTGTAATATAGTAAGTTTGGTTGAAAAAGACACACGTCCATCAAGTTCAACCTTTAGTCTATATATAACCTGCCTAACTGCCAGTTGATCCAGAGGAAGGCAAAAAATCCCATTTGAAGCCTCTCCAATTTGCCTCAGAGGGGAAAAAATCCTTCCTGACTCCAAGATGCAATGGGACCAGTCCCTGGATCAACTTGTACTATGAGCTTCTTCCATAGGAAAGTCTGGGGAGTCACTTACCTGCTCTGTGTGACTGTTAGTGAATTTGTCTCCTCTGTCCCTACAGCCTTGGATATCTGACCCCCTCCACTTGTTGCTATGGGATCCGCCGAGTCTAAAGCCCAAGTAACCCCTTCCCGTCCTCTCCGAAATCACCTGCTGTCTCGTGTGAATGATCCGCGCTCCCCGACCAGCGGCATTCCCAGGACTCCTATTGAGGTGAGTATAGTGGCTGCTCACTCCCATCACTTTCTTTTCCCCATGGTTGTGGGTTACTTTAGTATGTACATAGCTTTGTGCCTTTGACACTCTCAGTATCCGCTACTAGTGAGATGTAGTTCAAGAAGAGCTGGAGGTTGCTATAGTCCTGACAATGAATTCCTGGTACTATCTTGCCTTACTATTGGCACAGTCCTACAGTAACCGCCCTATCTCCTGGCACCACCCTGTAGTCCATTCATACCTTCTTGCCTTAAGATCTGTGAGGTTCCATTGCTTCCCCGGCAGCTCTCAGTCGCCATTTATTCCTTGCTCACAGGATTCTGCTTCTTTCTTTATCTGATGATCCAGAAATATCAGTAGATCATCAGTGCTGTTCCTTTTGCAGGTGGGGGAGTCTCCCCGGAACACCCCCCAGACTGTTAAAGAGGAGGAGGAGGAGATACCTGATAGCCCAGAGATCTTTGATCCTCGTTCCCCTACCAATGGAATCACACGCACACCCCTCAGACCCCCCATACATGGTGAGTAACCCCTTCTCTATACAGCTGGAGACTGTCGGGGCTTGCATAGAGTTGCAGTTTATCAACATCTGATGGATTTGCAGTTGTCCATGGTTGCTCTAGTCATCCCCATCCCACCTGCCATGGAACCTATGTACAGGCAGGTCCCACTGATGGTTGTTAGAAGCTGCTTATGAGTTGGTTCTCAAACAGCCAATCATGTTAAAGAATCCTTCATATGACAAATACTTCATTCCTATTTTTGTGTATTTGGGATCTGTCTGTCTCTATTACAGCTATTTCGACTTGACTTTTTTTTACTGGATCCCAATAAATCCTGGCAGTGTTTGGGTGAGCTGGGCATGAGTTTCTGTACACAGGAAAATTAATGTATTCTCTATGTAACTAATTAGATGAAAGCATTTACCTTGTTTCTTACCATTGTCTCCCACCCATTCCAGCTGTTCTGAACAATCTGGCAAAGCAGTTAAGTGAGGTGTTTGTGGCAGAGGATTCGACTGAAGGGGGTCCATTGGGATTTACTGGTCCAGAGGCTACTAATCCTGAGAGGCAAGTAGTAGAGGAGTCCCAAACAGCGCCTCCCGCAGGAGAACAAGTAAATGATCAGGAGGTGGAGCCATCAGTAGAAAAGGCGGAGACTCAGAATGATCTTGAGGTGTGTCCAGGAGTAGAAAAGGTGAAGAGTCCGATAGCTGAGACGTTGGAGACTCTGAATGATCAGGATGAGAGTCCGATAGCTGAGACGTTGGAGACTATGAATGATCAGGAGGAGAGTCCAATCGCTGAGACTATGAATGATCAGGAGGAGAGTCCAATCGCTGAGATGTTGGAGACTCTGAATGATCAAGAGCCCGTTGCAGTGGCCCAGTCTGTGGTATCCACTGAATCTACTCAGGCTACCGGACAACAGCAGAAGACACGGGGGAAATCTCCACGTTCATCAGGTGAGCACAGCTGGTTAAAATCCTTTTTTTTATTTTTTAGCTTTTAGTTCCCCTTTAACAGGGTTACAGTTGTTGGACCCAGGGCAGAACATGCAGATCAGTCCGATTTGATCCTGTGTATTGGCAGCTTAAGATATGAGAGTTTTGTGTGTAGAACGGGTCGTGAAGTCTATTGTGTAGCATAGCCAGTGACTGGGCAACACCGTAGGAGAGAGCTGCATAAACAGGGGGGTCAAGACTTGGCGCTAATAATACTGTAACTGAACCCAAATATATGTTACTAGGCGTAAAGAATGTCCGTCAGCGTCCCAGAAAAGCGCTGCTGTCCTCATCCTCTGGTCGCTCTCCTCTCCGGATCCTACAGGAGGATAACTCTCCCAACACTAATACACAACATAGACAGGTAAGTGGCTGCTCTTATTGCCCTTGATCTTCATATTCCCCCAAAAGCCACAGCGGCCATCATATCTAGCCTTTCTGCTTAAAGGAGAACTAAAGCTTAACTAAAGAAGTAGCTAGAAATGTTATACATTATATTTTGTGCTTCTGTACAAGCCTAAGGCAACCATAGCCCTTTAGCAGTAAAGATCTGTGTCTCCAAAGATGCCCCAGTAGCTCCCCATCTTCTTTTCTGCTGATTCACTGCACATGCTCTGTACTGCTGTCACTTACTGAGCTTAGGGACCCACTCACAATATACAGTACACATAGAATAGAAATGTCACAATATAAGGCAGATTGCTTAAAATGCAAACATGAGAGCTGCTGAATAAAAAGCTAACAAATTAATAAATGAAAACCAATTGCAAATTGTCTCAGAATATCACTTTCTACATTATACTAAAAGTTACCTCAAAGGTGAACAACCCCTTTAACTAATTTTCTCAGGATGATTCAGAACCAGGAGAATTTTATCACATTGTTACATTTTTGTCCGTGTTCTTTGGTGAAAAATGCCCGGACCCAACATAAGTCACAGTGCTGCTGTAGATCACAACTTTGGCTCACTATTGTTTTTTATTTATTTTTCCCCTTTCTGCTGTTTCATTCTTTTCCCTTTAATCCATGCCATCTTAATCTGCTGAGTAGACAAACAGAATGTGTCGTTGAGATTTCCTGCTCTGTCCTGTATAGTTTCATGATCATTTTCTCTCTCTCCTTCCCCCATTCAGGGTAAGAAGTTATCCTTCCAGTCGGAGCCTGCGCTGCCCCACCGAGCACTTAAAATCTCACACCCCAACTGGGAGTCGTCCCTCAACAAAGAGAACGCAGAGTACGGCCACGGCAACAGCTGAATGATTTTAAAGGGGAAATAATCGTAATGTTTCCATTTATTCTCACGAGTATCTGAGCAAATCTCTCATTGCCCCTGATTAATAAAGGCAAGAGAATCCTTGTGCCCAACAAGATATTTCTCATGGAACGGGGCCGTTATTAAGGACTTGCTGCTGTGGCCCTGCTCTTGGGTGTATAAAAGTCTGCTGGAAAAACCTTTTAAATTCTTCTTCTATTTGTGTAAATATTCCTGTGTGTTTGTGCCTGTGCAGTTCTGTCTGTGTAACAATAATAAATACGATTTTACTTGTTTCCCAAGGGGTCTGATTTATAAATACACCAGTAAACCCTCAAAGTAATGCTGCTCTGAGTCCTCCGTCAAAAGAAACACCACATTTCTTTCCTTCTAGTGTGAACTCATGGGCTTCTGTATCACTTAAACCTCCTTGCCCCGGGCTTGAGCTTTCCTTCTCCTTTAACAGGGCACAGATACCCTTTACGCCACAAGTCACACTGGGGTCTTGTTGCTTCTGCCATTAAGTGGGGAAACAATGACGGTGAAATGCCTCCAAGCAAAGCTCACACAGGAGTGACTGGCAGCTGCTCAGATGTGCTCCATGCGAGTGGAGATCCAACTGTCATTGCTACTCCTGCCCCCCTTATCAGCGCTGAAGCTGCCCCGCCCTTCTGGAATCCTGAACAGCAGAAGTCCCGAAAAGCCCCAAAGTCTCGAAAATAGCCAAAATTGAAGTCCTGAAGAGTTGAAAAGACTGGAAGTCACAAAAGGAGGCGAAGTTAAAGTGCTAAAGCCAAGAGTTAAATTCTATAGAACACCAATGTGTGTTTCTTTATTTATTTTTTTAATCCCCTGGCCACCAATGTATTACTTTAATAATACTCTATAGGCCCCTGCCACCAATGTTTTTTAAAAATAATATTCTCTGGGGCCCCAAATTTTTTTTTTACTTGGCGCCAAAGTTTTTAAAAAAAATATATATATTTTTATGGGGGGCCCTTGTGCCACAGTTTTTTTAACTTATAAGGGGGCCCTGCCCATCAATGGCTTTTTATAACTAGTGTGGGGGTTGCCTTTTTTACGGCTGTTGTCTTTGGAGTGGGGGGGGCTGAAAAATTTTGTTTTACGGGGCCCCGTGATTTCTAATGGCGGCCATGATTCCTGTCGACGACTTCATGAGATTCACAAATGTTCATCAAGTTCATCCCATCAGCTAATTCTCATTCAGTTTCCATCCTAAAGTAAATGACTCGTGATAGAGAAGGGTTTGTACAGATCTTTATGGACACGAGTACAATGAAAATAGCTTGGATTTATTTTAGCATATGGGGGACTTTACACCCACACAAATGTTTCCAGTAGTTTTTTTTTTTTAATATAATGGCTAGACATTGCAAGCCAACCAAAATATTCACATTTTTTTTTAAAGAAAGGACTTCTCATGACTTCCTCTGCACCTTGTTAGCCTGACGATTATACAGGTTATTGCTCAGCAGCTGCAGAAAAATCATAATCTCTAATAATCCTATAGTCTGAATATAAACACCAATGTAGAGACAACATGGGGCCTATTTATTAAACCTGATATTTTTCTGGTCGAATTTTTAGAGGGAACAAAAAAAAACTCCAATTTCTAGAGATTTTATATCCCAAAGCTGCTAAAAAAATCCAAAAATTCTCCATCTAAAACCTGTCGAGATTATGTAGAAGTCAATGGCAGTTGTCCCTGAAGATGTTTCTTGGCATTGTGATCTGCGCTGGTTTTTGTCTGATAATCCAATAAATTCAAGTTGTCGCTGCAACAAATCGATAAAGGTGAGTCTTCGGAGTGTCGATTCGAAAAAGTCGCACAATTGGAATTGATTTTGCACTGACTTTTTCTAGCTGATTTTTTGATGGGGTCTACGTTGTTTAAAAAAAAAAAAAAATAGATATAAAAATAGATAAATGGTGAGTTTTAGTAAATACATATAAATAATTTATATGGGGGGGGGAGTTATGGACAGGACTTTTAAGTTAATGGTGCAGCATTCAGCCAATCACTGAGTGCCCTCTAATGTTAAAGGAGAAGGAAAGTTACAGAAGCAGTTTATTGCCAATATATTAGGCACAATAATGCAAGCTATAACACTATGACACAGTATACAACAGTAGAATGCTTTACCATAGCTGAGTAAACAGCTCTAGAAACTCTCTCTGTTTAGGATAGCAGCTGCCATATTAGCATCTTGTGACATCACTTCCTGCCTGAGTCTCTCCCTTTCACTTTTCCACTCACACATTTTATTTTTAATTTATTTTAATATTGTGCTCTTTTTAGGCTGCTTTTGAGGTGACTCTCGGCTAGTTTTGGGCTGGTTTTAGACCTGGCAAACCCTAATCAGACCCCCTCGGACTGGGATTGTGGCTGCTCTTCTCATACTCAGCCCTTTACACTGATTTATATTGTACAGTTTTTGTTAAATAAGTTTAAGGTAATTTTCAGGGCCAGATACAGCATTTGCCTTGTGTTGTTGTTGTCACTGTTAGTGGTGAGATTCCCATCACTGGCCACAACTTGGTGTTTATTAGTCACAGAGCTCCAGTCTGGCCTCATTTCTCCTCACAAACCACTCTCTTATCTTATTAAGTACAGATGCCATTACATTGCCCCCGCGTGGCATTTCTGTCACTAGACTCATGTTCCACTCGATAAAAGACGCGTTTTTCTCTCAGGTTTATATACGACGAGCCCCCCCACACCCAAACCGTTAAACTAAACCCTAACCAGCCGCGCATGCCCACAAACCACTTCAACTAGTGCGCATGCGCATTGTATCGTTCAGGTCACCACAGAGACTATGACCAAGTTTAGAGATTGTCACAGGAAGCGGAAGCGGCAACTCGTAGCTGTCCAGGAACTGCAGTCATGGCTGATGTGAAAGATGCTCTGCTGTCTGTGCTGCCGACCATTCGGGTACCTCGGGCTGGGGACCGTGTGCACAAGGATGAATGTGCCTATTCCTTCCACACTCCGGTAACTCTCTTACACATTCTGCGGGATGTCTCCATTGTCTGACACAGGAATGTCCCCAGTCCCAGCGAGCCTGCAGAGTAGCCCTGAGTAATCCCACACACTCCTCAGCCTTTCTGTCTGGCCATCCCCAGCCTGGAGGCCTTCAGTTTGTAGCAGAATCCTGTGGGGGCTGCTGGGAGTTGTAGTTTCACACGACCCACGTGAAAAAAATCACTGCACAGTACAAGTGGAGTCTCACTTACACGCTAAGGACATGCTGAAAGCAAATGAGGGAGGGACAGAGGTTCTGTATCCTATTGCAAACCTCCCAACATCTGTGAAGCAGAAAGAGGGACAAAAAAAAACCATGTCCATTTTACAAAATTTGGCAGGTTATGAAAGTTTCTGTGCTTTTTATGTTATTACAGTTTTATGAAGGTGAATTGCCCTTTAAGTTGTGTAAGTTCTTATCTGATCTAAAACTGTTCCAAAACTATGTTAAGTATGTATTCTGGGCTCTCTGCCAAGAGCCAATTAAGTTAGCAACTTCTGTATCTTTTTCTGGCAGTTCAGTGCAGCAGATCAAAGAGAAACTCGGGACATATCAGTACACATCCGGGACTACGGGTTGAGCTGTCAAAAGCGGGGCTGTCCCGCTCAAAACAGGACGGTTGGGAGGTATGCCTAATGTCTGGCACTTTAAAGCTTCTCATGAACTGCCTTTAGAATGAGGATGTTAAGGACATTTGCTTTCAGCTTCATATCAGCCCTTACTCTACAGGCGTCGTTTGTTGGACCCCCAGCAGCCTTTTTATTATCTGATCAGGAATCCATGTTGTAAGACTGACCACAAATCATGTGTGAGTATGCGGTAAACTGTCAGGATTCGGTTCCGGATTCACCCCTTTTTTTTTTTTTTTAGAAGGATTAGGATTTGGCCGAATCCTTCTGCCTGGGCGAAATTAATCCTAATTTGCATGTGCAAATAAGGGGCAGGGAGGGAAATCACAAGACGTTTTGTCGCAAAACAAGGAAGTAAAAAATGTTTTCCCTTTCCCACCCCTAATCTGCATCTGAAAATTAGGATTTGCTTCGGTATTCAGACGAATCTTTCAAGAAGGATTCAGGGGTGGATTTGGTGCATCCCTAATAATAATAATGTTGTATGACAATCCAACATGGAAAATCGATTCCATCTATTCAAACGTATGCTACTTTTCAGCTGTTTGTTTGCTTGTAATAAATCCAACCAGAGTATTAGAAATGCAGTGTATGGATATGATCAGTCTATATGTTTCCCTATACCTGTTTAAAGGAGAAGGAAAGCTACCGAAGCAGTTTATTGCCAATGGATTAGCCACAATAGTGCAAGCTATAACACTATATTTATTCGGTAGAATGCTTTACCATACCTGAGTAAACCGCTCTAGAAGCTCTCTCTGTTTGTTTAGGATAGCAGCTGCCATATTAGCTTGGTGTGACATCACTTCCTGCTTGAGTCTCTTCCTGCTCACTCATAGCTCTGGGCTCTGATTACAGCAGGGAGGGAGAGGAGCAAACTGAGCATGCTCAAGCCCTAGCCCTGGAGGTTTAAGCTGAAAACAGGAAGTCTGATACAGAAGCCCATGAGTACACAATAGAAGGAAAGAAATGTGCTGTTTCTTTTGACAGAGGACTCAGAGCAGCATTACTTTGAGTGTTAACTGGTGTATTAATATAGATCTTTCTGATAAAACTTACTTGGTTTTAACCAATTTGTTCTCCTTTAATGCAATGCACACACATATAGAAGGCCAGGTTACTGTTTCACAGACTGTGGATCTCTCATTGAAGTTCAGTGGCCAGTGACTTTGTGCTGTTATGGGAGGCTGACAGGCCCAGACTGGCAATCTGTGGATTTAAGCAAATGCCACTCACTATTTATATGGGCCCCTGAGGAAATGTTTGGGCCTTTATGTATTTGAAATTCCAGGGCCTATTATGGATCTCAGATTGGACCTGGATACTGTGAGTGACAGTTCAGACACATGGGGCAGCAGCAAGTTGAGGATCCCTAGTGATACGTATCGACTGGACTTGGCTCGTTACTTGGAGGTGGAGCAGGGATGACCGGGATCCATGTTGGGAGTCCGAGTATGAGGAAACTGGAGTTTCATGGGTGTGGAAGCAGCCTTTACACAAACATGGGCCTCCTTAAAGGGGCAAATACCACCAATGAAACTTGTATGACTTGACGTATCAGTTATTGCTGTTCAGTATTTGGCTCGTTCGTTTTTTTATGTTACCCTTTAAAGGGACATATTCACTTTTACCATGTAGCAGAGAGTGGTATCTGGGTATTTCTTATTTTACTTGTTTTGTTGAATTGGAGATTGTATACTTTTTTTTTCTGCATCATGCAATTAAACTGCCCCTTAAACTGTGCACAAATTGTAAAATAATACATGAAGAGCTGAGTGTATATGAGTGACTCCACTGCATCTGGGTGGTGAGTTATTTGTCTTCCAGAAGTAGTGCCAATTTTCTACAAACAACTAATCTCCTTGTGTTCCGTTGTCCTTCAAAGGACAATTGCCTGAAATTGTGGGTGTACTCATGTGTCAGGTGATTGTTGCTTGGAAATGCTGACTGCCAGTTCCAGGCTGTTGAAATCAATGGGCATTTCTGAGTTTTTTTTTTTCCAATACTACATATGCCAGTGCCATTAAGTTAACTTTCCTCCATGTCACATCCTCTTTCACATTTCATAAGTATTTATATTTATACTATATAGGAACATAGTAAGTTAGGTTGAAAAATAGACACATGTCCATCAAGTTCAACCTTTAGTCTATATATAACCTGCCTAACTGCCAGTTGATCCAGGGGAAGGCAAAAGCCTCTCCAATTTGCCTCAGAGGGGGAAAAATCCTTTCTGACTCCAAGATGCAATGGGACCAGTCCCTGGATCAACTTGTACTATGATCTATCTCCCATATCCCTGTATTCCCTCACTTGCTAAACACCATCCAACCCCTTCTTATACCTATCTAATGTATCAGCCTGTACCACTGATTCAGGGAGACAATTCCACATCTTCACAGCTCTCACTGTAACAAACCCCTTCCCAATATTTAGCTGGAACCTCTTTTCTTCTAATCGGAATGGGTGACCTTGTGTCAGCTGGAAAGACCTACTGGTAAATAAATCATTAGAGAAATTATTATATGATCCCCTTATATATTTATACATAATTATCATAGTTATCCAGCGTGAACATCCCCAATTTGGCCAGTCTTTCCTCATAGCTGAGATTCTCCATATCTTTTACCCGCTTCGTTGCCCTATGTTGCACGGTTCTGTTTTCTGTGCTTTGACTACATTTTACTTAAAGGGGAAGGAAACCTAGTTGGCGCAAAAACCCTTCCCCCCCCCCTCCCGTGTGTTGCCCACCCTCCCTCCTCCCCCATGGCCTACCCGTCCCGCTGGGCAAATGTCCCTAACTTGTTACTTACCCTTCTGCGCAGGTCCAGTCCAGGGAGTTCACAGGCGATATCTTCTTCCACGCGATCTTCTTCCTGGTTTGAACGGCGTTTTAGCGCATGCGCAGTAGGAGCATTTCGCCCGGTATGGATCTACTGTGCATGCGCCAAAAGTCACAAAGTACTTTTGGCGCATGCGCAGTAGATCGTACCGGCGAAATGCTCCTACTGCGCATGCGCTAAAACGCCGTTCAAACCAGGAAGAAGATCGCGTGGAAGAAGACGCGTCTGTGAATTCCCTGGACTGGACCTGCGCAGAAGGGTAAGTAACAAGTTAGGGGCATTTGCCCAGCGGGACGGGTAGGCCAGGGGGGAGGAGGGAGGGTGAGCAACACACGGGAGGGGGGGTGGGTTTTTGCGCCAACTAGGTTTCCTTCCCCTTTTAAGTTTTAATTTTCATTCCGTGTCCAGTTATGCACTGATATGTTGTTCTCCTGTGTTGTAGGAAACAGACAGCGGGTTATATATTTGCATGAATACGTTTCTGGGCTTTGGGAGACCCTATGTTGAGCAGCAATACAACAAGACTGGGCAGAGAGCCTTTCTGAATATCAAGAGAACTCCTAAAATGGTAAGAGAGATGACTTTTATAAGCTCAGTATAAACAGCCACGTGGTCTCCCTGCTTCTCCAGTCACATTCTAGGAGACAAAGGTGTGGGTAACATTATCAGTTTTGTATTCTGCAGAAATCCGATGAATCTAATTCTGGCACAGGAGACCCTCCACGCAAGAAGCCGACTCGCTTAGCCATTGGTAGGTACTGAGACTTGCTTTGTGAATGCAACGTGATGTCCTGGGGCTTTGCAATTGATTATGGCGAGTGCAGGGCTTTGCATAGTGTGAACCAGGCACGAAGATGAAGTGACACAATCAACTTTGTATTTATACTTTATTCATTTTCTCATCTGCAACTTTTATTTTGATTCCCATTGTTCCTTTTGTCATTCTTATAGTCCCTTGTTTGTGTCCTTCTCTTTCTCTGTAGGAATGGAGGGCGGCTTTGACATGACTGAGGAACAGTGTGAGTATGAGGAAGTGCTGAAGCTGGTCATTTTGCCCGAGTTCCTAGAGATTCCACGGGATGGACTGTCGGGGCTCCCGGAGATGGTCAGGGATCGGGTGGGTTATATGAGCTGTGTCTGTATCTTAATGTCAAATTATAGGGTCAAGGATAGGGTCAATAAATAATTTACCATTGCATTCTACACCTCTACAATGAATGGCTGTGTCTTTAAATGTTACCTTTTTATGTTGCTCCAATTTTTTTCCCCCAAAAAACTTTGCAGCACCAGCCAACCATTCCTCATCCTGCCGGGTGCTTTCAAGCTGGTGGCACTCAAGTTTGTTTTGTAGGAAATCAGCCAAACCCCATCTGGTGGGTGGGCAGCCAACGGCTCTGTGGCTTGTCAGCAGGACCGCCATCAGAAATCACAGGGCCCCATACGACAAAATTTCCTTGGCCCCCTGGGCTGCGCCCACTGCAAACCCCACCTACAGGTCCATCCTCCCCACCACACAGTAAAAAAACAAAAAAAAAATATTGGTGGCTAAAGTTCCCACATGTTAATAAAAAAAAAATATTTGTGGCCAGCGCCCCCTTAAACGTTTATGCCTTCCCGAAGTCAGCAGCTCTCAGAAAGATGGGGGGCCCGACTAATCAAGTAAGTGTGGCGTTGCCGGGCCCCCCTCACCCTTGGGCCCCCTACAACTCTCCCCCCTGATGGCTGCCCTGCTTGTCAGAACTGCAGTTCACTTGCCCTGTTTGAGGCAGAGCTGTGATTGGCTTCCCACAAACTACTGTAACACATAGACCAGAGAGGATCTATAAGGGGAGCTCCAGTAAAGGTCTTACTGTCTTTTCATCTCAAATTTAAATCCAGCACCATATATCATATATTATTGTTTATATGACACTATGGGAGGGATTCACAAAAGTGGATAGAGCCTATTTTTAGAGAAAAGTGGTGATAAACTGGTTTAAAATACTATCCGCAAACAGAAATCCACCTAAATTCCGACTCAACCGCCACTTTTCATATTTTTTTAGTGAAAGAAAGTTTACAGACACTTTTATGTATTTGTCTTTCAAACGACATAAAAATGGTGCAAAAACAACATTTTTGTCCCAACATTTTTAAAAATGGAATAAAGCTCAGTAAAACGCTTTCCCATGTGTCCGATCAAATTTTCTCTGCTTTGGTTCAGCCAATCTTCATTTCACACCTCCTGTAGGTGCCCCATTGGGAAGTTATTATCATATTAATAGGGATTAGCATTTTATAGTCAGGGCACAAGTTTCTGTCTAACCCTAAAGGTGTAAAAGCCGCATCAAAGGGGTGGTTCACCTTGGTCTTTATTTTTTATGTTTTATAGCTTTTTCATTATTTGCTGCCTTCTTCAAACTCTTTCCAGCTTTCAAATGGGGGATCACTGACCCGTCTAAAAAACAAATGCTCTGTAAGGCTAAACATGTATTGTTATTGCTACTTTTTATATTCAGCCCCTCTCCTATTCATATTCCAGTCTCTTATTCAACTCAATGCATGGTTGCTAGGGCAATTTGGACCCTAGCAACCAGATTGCTGAAATTACAAACTGGGGAGCTGCTGAAAAAAAAGCTAAATAACTACAAATAATAAAAAATGAAAACCAATTACAAATTGTCTCAGAATATCACTCTCTACATCATGCTAAAAGTTAACTCAAAGGCGAACAACCCCTTTAACAGAACAAGTAAAACACAGATAAAACAGAAAAAGTGAATTTTCTACAATTTGATATGTAAAATGTTTTCAACTTACGCTTGCATTATTTTACTGGTTTTAGCTTAATGAATGAGGCAATATTAGCAATTTGAGTGAATATATTAGCTAAAGGAAAAGTAAAGCCTCCCAGGCAATTTTTTAGTTTTGGCAGCACTTAGACACATAAGATAATAAAACATATTTCTGATACAAATGCCTATATTATGCAAAATATTTTTTTTTATATTTAGATCCTTCTATCCTGTTACAGAAGTGGAATTACACATACATGTAGGCAGATTTTTGAAAGCCCAGTTTATCCTGAAAAAATGTTAAATGTTGTGCGAAAGACAAAATCTGAAAAGTGTCTGTTTACAAGACAAGAGAGAGGTTTGTGAATTTGGTGGGAAAGCCAACATTTTTATCTTCACTTTTATTTTTCTCAATATCACCACTTTTGTGAATCCCCCCCCCCATATGTCCCCTTTAAGGTTTATACTACGCCGCTAATAAGGCAGTTCTGACCTTTTTAGGTGTCGTCTGCTATTGATGCCATACTGTCTGCTGACTCTGCCTCCCGGAAACAGGAAATTCAAGCGTGGGATGGGGAAGTGAGGCAGGTTTCCAAACATGCGTTCAATCTCCAGCAGCTTCAGGGAGTTCCCCGTATCCCACCTTGGTAAGACTCAGCAACCCTTACACTATAATCTTAAAGACCCCCCTGTCTATAGCTCTGCCATGTTTGTATAGACAGCTCCCATACTCTGACCTCTGTTTCTAACATTCTTTTTTTTTTTTTTGTACTGACAATTTTTATTAGTTTTCAACAATACAAACATTATATTGGTATATAATGGTTTAAATCATTGCAGGTATACTCAATGGGGGGAATTCACAAAAGTGTCAGGAACGAAAAAATGTCTTTAAAATGTCGTAGAAAGTGTCGTAGCAACAGCCGACAAATTCACAGAGCATTTCTCCGCCAATTTTCAGACATATGCGACACTTTTGAATTAGTGTCGTTAAAAGTGGGCGTGGTTTTTTCGGCGCCACTTTTCCCGACATTTTTATGAATTACTCGTAAACTCATTTTTTTTACCGACAATTTTTCAGAAACTTTAGGCTCTCCAAAATGAAAATGTCAGACAAATTGTCGTTTAAAAAGTCTTGGTAAATGTCGTTTGTACGATGAAAAGATATACGACATTTTAGAAAATTGTCAGACTTACGAGACATTCAGAGATGGTAACATCTGCCTTTGTGAATTTGCCATTCATACGACATTTTACAGATTTGTCGACCGCCACTTCTGGGTCACTTTTTTTACCGACACTTTTGTGAATTCCCCCCATTGAGTTAATCAAAATAATATACGGTACACACAATTAAACAAATAGAAAAGGTAGTGTAACCTGTATTATATCTGTATGTCTCTCAGGGTAGTTACAATTCATACAATACATATAAACTATATATTGACCTTGGACATCCAAAGTTTGTGAGCTTCTAAAAAATGTTTTTCCCCTTTAAACTTAGCGGTACTGCTTTTTCGTATTCTAAATTGTTAGTCACCTCTCTTTGTACTTGGATAATATACTAGGTACATCTTTTTTTCCAATATCTAGCAATCAAAATTCTACAAGCGTTTAGTATTTGGAAAGTCAGAAATTCAAAATTTTTGTTTGGACGTTTTCCGTAAAGTTTTTGTTCCCATTTAAGCATGTGTGGAGTTTTCTGTATTGCATTTAGTTCTCCTAAAAGACCATAAATCTTTGGGGTATATTTATCAAAGAGTGAAGTTAATAGTGAAATTCCGACACTCTCCATTCATTTCTATGGGATTTTTATAGGCGTATTTATCAAAGGGTGAACTTTCACTTTCACCCATTGATAAAAAAGCCTTTCAAAATCCCATAGAAATGAATGGAGAGCTGCGGAATTTCACTCTAGTGGCGGAACTTCACTCTTTGATAAATTTACCCCTTTGACGCTCCTTTTTTATGCTCAAACCATCTTGGAAGTAACTTTCAAAGCTCGATAGTGGTCTGAGTTTAGAATAAGGAAGTGTTGTTATATAATTCCGTATTAGTAAATATTTGTGAAAGTAATTTTTTCTCAGTATAGTTAATTTTTAAGGCACATAAAGGATTTTAGTTGGTCTGCACAGTACGATTGTCAATTAGTTTTAATTCTTAACTCTCACATCCTTTTGACTTCTCTATCATTCTCATTCCCTGTGTCTCACGTGCTCTCTGTCTGTCGCACTCTCTTTCCTGGGACTTTTGCTCACAGCGGATGGAAGTGCAGTGTATGTGATCTGCGGGAGAATCTATGGCTCAATATGACAGACGGTGCCATCCTTTGTGGAAGACGTTACTTTGACGGCAGTGGAGGGAATAATCACGCGTTACAGCACTACCAAGAAACAGGCTTTCCTTTAGCAGTGAAACTAGGCACCATTACGCCTGATGGAGGAGGTCAGTACTGTGGCAGAGAACTGCTGTCCATACCCTGATTCTGTCCTGTTTGTGGGCAGTTATATTAGCATTGCTTAAAGGGATACTGTCATGGGAAAAAAATTTTTTTTCAAAATGAATCAGTTAATAGTGCTACTCCAGCAGAATTCTGCACTGAAATCCATTTCTCAAAAGAGCAAACAGATTTTTTTATATTCAATTTTCAAATCTGACATGGGGCTAGACATTTTGTCAATTTCCCAGCTGCCCCCAATCATGTGACTTGTGCCTGCACTTTAGGAGAGAAATGCTTTCTGGCAGGCTGCTGTTTTTCCTTCTCAATGTAACTGAAGGAGTCTCAGTGGGACATGGGTTTTTACTATTGAGTGCTGTTCTTAGATCTACCAGGCAGCTGTTATCTTGTGTTAGGGAGCTGTTATCTGGTTACCTTCCCATTGTTCTTTTGTTTGGCTGCTGGGGTGAAAAAGGGAGGGGGGTTATATCACTGTAACTTGCAGTAAAGAGTAATTGAAGTTTATCAGAGCACAAGTCACATGACTTGGGGCAGCTGGGAAATTGACAATATGACTAGCCCCATGTCAGATTTCAAAATTGAATATAAAAAAATCTGTTTGCTCTTTTGAGAAATGGATTTCAGTGCAGAATTCTGCTGAAGCAGCACTATTAACTGATTCATTTTGAAAAAAAATGTTTTTCCCATGACAGTATCCCTTTAAGGCAAGTCTGAGAGACAAAGTAGAAGAGATGCACGGAAAATAAAGCCATCTCTAAACTTGAGGATAATGGTTTTTACACTGAACACAAAGTAACCAAAAGTATCATTAACTTCTGCATAGCGATGCACAGAATCCACTATTTTGGTTTCGGCCGAACCCCCGAATCCTTTGCGAAAGTTTCGGCTGGATACTGAATCGAATCCTAATTTGCATATGCAAAATAGGGGTGGGAAGGGGAAAACTTTTACTCCCTTGTTTTGTGACAAAAAGTTATGCGATTTCCCTCCCTCCCCTAATTTGCATCCGAATCCTGCTGAAAAAGGGCGAATCCCGAACCGAATCCTGGAATTGGTGCATCGCTACTTCTGCAGTAGTAAAAAAATAACACCCATCATACAACGTGTAGAAAGAGAGAAGGGTGGTGGCAGTCAGTAAAAGGTTCTGCTGTGCATGTGCCAGACAGGGTCTCTTGTGTGTTCCCTGAAGGTGTTACACAGAAGCACATTGATGTTATAACTCAGAAGTAACTACAAGTAGAGGTTGTTTTGGTGTATACTATAGGGGTCATTCACAGAATAAATGAATAGCAAAGTGAGTCTCTGTGTATGTTAAAGGAGAAGTAAACCCTAATAATATATATGGCTAAAAATGCCATATTTTATATAGTGAACTTATTGCACGAGGCTAAAGTTTCAGCTTGTCAATAGCAGCAATGATCCAGGACTTCAAACTTGTCACAGAGGGTCACCATCTTGGAAAGTGTCTGTGACACTCACATGCTCAGTGGGCTCTGATTGGCTGTTGAGAAGCTAAGCTTAGGGCTCGTCACTAATTATCCAGCAGAAAATGAGCTTCCCTGGCTGTAATATAAGCTGATGCTACAGGTTTGCTGATTTTTACTAATCAGCCTTATATTGTGACATTTCTATTCTATGTGTACTGTATATTGTGAGTGGGTCCCCAAGCTCAGTAAGTGAATCAGCAGAAAAGAAGATGGGGAGCTACTGGGGCATCTTCAGAGCCACATTTACTTCTAAAGGGCTTTGGTTGCCTAGGGCTGGTACAGAAACCCAAAACATAATGTACAACATTTCTAGCTACTTCTTTAGTTTCACTTTCCTTGTCCTTTAATAAGAAAGAGTCTTGCCAATTATCTGCACAAAAATCAGGATTTAGAAATCAAAGGTTTGTCTACCGTGCTTTTTTCAGGTCCGGACTGAGAATTAAAATAGGCCCTGGAATTTCAGGTACACAAAGGCCCAAACAGCCCCACCAGCCCACTAAATACTGACTTTCTATGGCACCTTATAGCAGCCCCTCTGACATTTGCCAGAACCCACAGATTGCCAGTCCCGGCATGGCTTTTTCCCACTATTTCCAGCCAAGATTCCAATAGCTTATTTCAGTGTAGATAACCGTGGTTTGTGTCAAAGCGAAGAAGTCGCTTGCTGTATTCTTGATGGAACGCATATAATCTCACTGCAAAGAGTGAGTTGGGTAGAGAAAAGACACGTCCATCAAGTTCAACCTTGATCAAGTCTATATATAACCTGCCTAACTGCTAGTTGTGCAGACATTTATTCATTTAAAGGATAAGTAAACCTTTAAAATAAGTGAATGTAAAATTGATGAGGGGGCTATTCTAAGAACTTTTGCAATGTACATTCATTATTTATTCTTTTTTCATTACAACATATTAAGGGCTACATGTACTGGTAATATGAATGATTGTTGTTCCAAAAGAGCACCTTTAGCCACTTTAAGCAGCCCAAGAGGTGAACAGTTTTATATGGACCTGTATAGATCACAAATGTAGATTATAGTATTAATGGCTAACCTGGGAAACTCGCAGTATTCATGAACTAAATCTCAGCATCTTTAAATTGCCAGTAGCTAGTGTCAGTGTTACTGAGCTGTGTGCAACATTTACAAAAGAGCCGCAGCACCATTATTATGCAGGATATATTGGAAATTGGAGAAAGTGTATGGAGAAATTTCTAATTTTTTTTCCTAAACAGAAGAACATCAGAGCAGCCTCTTTCTTTCTCCTGACAACTTCCTTGACTACTTGTTGGTCAGACTGGTGGGAAAATGACCAGCAGGTGGCGCTGTTGTAACAAAATTCATTCATATTAATAGTAGATGTATCCCTTAAAGTGATACTGATGCTAACATTTTTTTTTTAAATATGAATGCAGATTAAAAGTTACCTATAGGTCATGTTCATTGTTTTTTGCTGAGAGGTCTGTTTTTGTAAATGATTTTTAGTTGATGTTCCTAAACCTGACTCTTTTGCCACCCTGACTGTCCCACCTCAGCCTGTCGATTAAAGTTTCTAATGCTAACGGACTTCTGCTGCACAAATATGGCAGCCTCCTCATTGATGAGCATGGGGAGTCAGCTGGGTAATGTAAAAGCTTTGAGCAAATACTTTTTGGCAAAATTATAAGTAGCAAACAAAGCCAATACTATGATAGATGTAAAAATGGTTAATTTCTGGTGTCAGTATGTCTTTAAAGGAGAAGCAAACCCAAAAGTTAAAGAAAACCCTACCTGCCTACCCTAAATAGACCCCTCCTTCCCCCAGTCTTAAGTATTACCCCGGGCAAATGCCCCTAACGTTTTGCTTACCCCTTGGTGCAGATTCAGGCATCGGAGTTCACAGGCGCCATCTTCAGCCGCTTTGGTAAACTACGATATGAGACCAACGCTTCATTAATTTTAGGCAGTTTTGACGCATGCGCAGTTCTTGCAAAATAGATAAAATTTCTCCAACTATGCATGCACCGATCCGCCGGTCTTATTCTGAAGATTCCCGGAGAGAAGAAGGTGGCACCCGTGAACACCGCTGGACAGAATCTGTACGGTTTTAAAGGTTTACTTATCCTTTAACAATGGAGCAGATTGCTTTTACCTCTTATGATAAACATTAGTGCTTTTGCCACAACATAGAACTTTTTTTTGTGCTGTTGCTATATCAGAAGATGTGCACCCAATCAGTTAACACCATATCATAGGATTTACAACCTTTGAACAGACAGATGCATTATTAGTTCTTTGTGTATCTTAAAGAAGGTCTACTACTATTTATGGGCTTTGCTTAATGACAGGATTTTTACTCTTTTACAATATTTATAGCTCCTTTGGATTGAGTGCATCTTTATTGCTTTTACAATATTTTATCATGTGCGCTACATTGACTGTCTGCCTTTTACCTTCCAGACGTATATTCCTACGATGAGGATGATATGGTTCTGGACCCTAACCTGGCAGAGCATCTCTCACACTTTGGCATTGATATGATGAAGATGCAGAAGGTGAGTGAGAGGTCAGGCAACTATGCTTGTATGTTTGTGGTATTAGACTCCATGCACCAATTTCCCATATATCCTGCATAATAATGGTATAAAAGTGTTGCTAAATTGCTGTAAATGTTGCACACAGCCCAGTAACATTGACACTAGTTATTGGCCATTTCAAGATGGCGAGATTTAGTTCATGAATACTGTGAGTTTCCCAGGGTAGCCATTAAATACTATAATCTACATATACAGGTCCATAAAACACAGTCTTCACCTCTTGGGCTGCTTAAAGGGTATGTAAATGCAAAAAAATAAAATCCCATTTTTACTTTATTTAATAAAAAAAGAAACCTATCTCCAATATACTTTAATTAAAAAATGTGTATCGTTTTTATTAGAAACCTGACTGTATGCAGTGAAATCCTCCCTTCATTTACTGCTGTGGATAGGAATTGTCAGACTGTTCCTAACTGCTCTGCAGGGAAACAATCATACTTATGAACAGCAGGGGGAGCTCCCGCCTTACTTCCCAGCCATGCAGAACTCAAGCTTCGTTTGTTTCCCAGTAGAGCAGTCAGCGACTGTGTAGAGATTTGTATTGGATTTTATTTTTGCCTTTACATCCCTTTACTGTTTCCAACTCCAGTTGCAGAGACAAAGATCATGGAGCCAGATTTAAACCGATAAACTGGAATTCTATTTGGAGGATTATTTTGCTGCAGCCACTGGTTCTGCAGAGTTGGAGAAAGTTTGTATTAAACAATACAAAAACTATAAAATCCACATTAGATTACATGACAACGCAGGACCCAGTGCAGTCTGTATATTTTGAGTTTGATTAGGCTTGTGGTGCAGTAAGGTCATGTTTGTTTAGTATACAAAATACAGCATTTCTAGCCGTATTCTATTTTAGACTTTACTTCCCCTTTAAAGTGGTGCTCTGTCATTTTCCTAAAGCGGTTTAGTACAGAAGAAGCCTATTATAATTGCTAAAATTCTGCCATTTTACAGTGCTCATACATTGAAAATGCAATGAAAATGCCTCATCCCTATTGATCATGGAAAAGAGAACAATTTAGGAACAGGAAGTACAGAGCATCAGATCTCTTTACCTGTAAATATGGGTATAGAATAGATTAACACCCAGAAGAAGGTTGCTAAACCAAATTCTACTAGATTGTTTCGTTTGTGTAGTAGGTTGGAATAGTTTTCTGCTTTGGGAGTGAGCATGTGTTTTGAGTTTATTTCTTTTAACCCCCCCCCCTTATTTTCTCTAGACGGATAAGACCATGACAGAACTGGAAATTGATATGAACCAACGAATCGGAGAATGGGAGGTGATTCAGGAATCAGGTGTACAATTGCAGCCCCTGTTTGGTTCGGGGTACACAGGCATCCAGAACCTCGGAAACAGCTGCTACCTCAATTCAACCATGCAAGTCATCTTCAGCATCCCAGCCTTCCAACGCAAGTGAGTGCTTAGTGAGCAGTGTAAGTAGATAAAGGAGAACTGCCCTCGATCTCAAAGAAGCCAGCTGATGTATTCTCTGTTTTTACTTTTGGCAGATACGTTGAACGTATGGAGCAGATTTACCATAAATCTCCTGCTGATCCAACGCAAGACTTCAACACCCAAGTGTAGGTGACAGTTTGCAGAATGTGCCCCCCTAGAGGCAGCTGTTGTTATTGGCAGCCATTTATGTATGAAAATGTGCCTCTCAGCTGTTGCATGGTTACAGTTTAATGTATGCTGTTTTCAGCAACGAATATAATAGTAGCACGGGAATGGTCTGTGTAAATACTGTGAAATGTTATTATTTACCAGTAGCTCCTTCCAGCTGACGCTTGGTCACCAATTCCAGTTAGAAGAAAGGAGGTTCCAGCTAAATATTCAGAAGTGTTTTTTTACAGTGAGAGCTGTGAAGATGTGGAATTGTCTCCCTGAATCAGTGGTACAGGCTGATACATTAGATAGGTATAAGAAGGGGTTGGATGGTGTTTAGCAAGTGAGGGAATACAGGGTTATGGAAGATAGCTCATAGTACAAGTTGATCCAGGGACTGGTCCCATTGCATCTTGGAGTCAGGAAGGATTTTTCCCCCTCTCAGGCAAATTGGAGAGGCTTCAAATGGGGTTTTTCGCCTTCCTCTGGATCAACTGGCAGTTAGGCAGGTTATATATAGACTTAAAAGGTTGCACTTAATGGACATGTGTCATTTTTCAACGAAACTTACTATGTAACTATATATGTTTTGGCCACAAGGCAAGTATATTTAAACATCAGTAGAGTGGAGGCACAGTCTGATAACCATCATTTAATAAGGTTCTTAATGGGCAAGACAAGACATAGACTAGATCTGTGCATAAATGTGCCGAACTCTTTATTTGGGCATTGTGAAAAATGCTACTTATTTTCTGTTTCATCAGAGCTAAGCTTGGACATGGTCTGTTATCTGGGGAATACTCCAAGCCAGCTCTAGAGAAAGACAGTGACATAGCTCCAGAACATAAGGTAACATTTATAGTTCAAAGGAGAACTAAACCCCCCGTTAATCAACCCCCCGTTAATCCAAATCCCCATCCCCTTCCGTCCATTGGCCCCCCTCACTGCTTTCTCCCTCCTTAGTAACTCAGTGGAAAAAGTTTCCCTGTCATGTACCTTGTCATATTCATGACACATGTCAGCGGAGCTCTCCGGCGCCATCTTCTGGTTCCTCGCGGAAGTGAGCACCGGCACTGAGCTTTTTCACGCATGCACAGTTGGGACCATTCTGGTATTTGTGTCTACTGCGCATGCGCGGAAAGCTCTGAAGATTGCCAAAGGAAAAGAAGAGTTTTTGAAGATACAAAAGATGGCGCCGAAGAGCTCTGCTGCGCTAATCTGCATGAATATGCCAAGATACATGACAGGGATACCTTTTCCACTGATTTACTAAGGAGGGAGAAAGCATTGAGGGGGCCAATGGACGGAAGGGGATGGGGATTTTTGATTAATGGGGGGTTTAGTTCTCCTTTAAGTATGGGACTTTATAAGCAAATAAGCAGTATTCATTGTGATTTGTACCCTGATATGTGTGTGCATTGTTTACTTGCCTGCATATTGACATTTCAGATTAATGGATAAGTATGTACTCTTTCCCTTCTTTCTGCTTACATATCTCTTTCTGTGCCAACCAACAGAGCTGTCACCTTTCTGCATTATTATCACTGAACACATGACATGTCAACTGGGTGCCCTGCCCCATTTACATTCTCCTGCTTCTGCATGGGAAGTGCTTGATTGTGTTTTTGCTTTTATCGCAATCTCTTTATGCAGGGTCTTCAGGATGGGCTCGCGCCAAGAATGTTTAAGGCACTTATTGGGAAGGGACACCCCGAGTTTTCCACTAACCGGCAACAAGATGCTCAGGAATTCTTCCTGCACTTTATAAATATGGTTGAGGTAAGTTTTCAGCTGCCTGCATATTTTTGACATTTTGAAGCCTACTGGGGACCTATGTTTATACGAGTATCGGTGATTAGTTCGGCTTCATCTGAATAATAAACTCCCCCTTCTGTCATAAGTGTTACACATGTATATCTCCCTGGCTCTGGGACACAGTGCAAGGACAGCAGGGATACTGCATACTATTATATTTCTGGACATGTTTATTGCCTGTATCATGCCAGTGAATTGCATAGTAGATCACTAGTAGAGGGCATCAGGATGGGATCACTCCAATAATGTTTTCTTACCCATCCTTGTGCTTCCAACAGAGGAACTGCCGCAGCTCATCCAACCCTAATGAAGTTTTCCGTTTCCTGGTGGAAGAGAAGATTAAGTGTCTGGTGTCTCAGAAAGTGAAATATACACAGAGGGTTGAGTATATGCTGCAACTTCCTGTTCCCATGGAGGCTGCACTCAATAAGGGTGAGCTTGAGGAACACAAGGAGGGGAGGGAATCACTGATATTTGCTCTCTGCTTATGACCTATGACTGCTTTTTAACTTGTTGTTACTAGTGACTGTTACATACATGAACGGCGACAGCCACAAGCACTAACATATGATATTTCAGGTGTTAGAGATTGTACGCTTTTCTCAGGGCAGGGAAGCTGTACTCGATTAAAGGGGAACTATCACGAAAATTAGCTTCAGCATACTGAAACAATAAACTTTCTAAATACAATCAAATTAAAAATCTTTCTGGAATAATCAAGTTTATCTTCACTATCCCTCTCTCATTTGTTTCTCCTCTTTCTGTCTTCATTCAGGAGTTGAGTGTCCGATGAATGATCCAATATATCTTATAGGGGGGGCTCCTTTTGCCTAGAAGAGAGAGCTCACTCTATTAAACTCACCAGACATCATGTCTCTCTACATGCAGAATTTGTGCAAAAGGCAGTTAGTTTGTTAGATTTTGTTTGTACTGGAATCAGTTATTTGAGTGAGCTCTGATACATCTGCTAGGAAAGGAAGCCCCCTCCTATAAGATATATTGGATCTAACTGGATCTAGAACACCCAACTCCTGCATGGAGACAGAATGAAGAGAAACAATGCAGAATTTTTACTGATTGTATTTAGAAAGTGTATTACTTCTGTATGAGGAAGCTTGTAATAAATTGTCATTTCCCTTTAAAATCAGTATCATTTATACATTTGAGATTCTGTTGTGTGTGTATTTGCCAGTGAGGAGACCTAGAACAATCATTGTCTATATTAACCAATTAAACTCCCTGCTAAAACCAGACAGGGCCAAGCAGGAATTGACTGTGGGATGTGGCCTTGGCTTCTTCTGCATTTTTCAAAATACTGTTTGTTGTGATGCACAGAGGAGCTGTCTGCTTATGAGCAATGCCGACTCCAGGCTGAACGTGAGCATCGCCCCCCTCCAGAACTAGTCCGGGCACGTATTCCATTTACATCTTGTTTGGAGGCATTTGCTGCCCCCGAGCAGCTTGATGAGTTCTGGAGCGCCGCTCTTCAGGCCAAATCCAATGCACTCAAGTAAGTAGGAAGAGGCAGATACATGGGACAATGGATAAAAGGCTTGTTTAAAAGGAACAAAAGCCAAATTATAGGCTGAGTTTCCTTTTACTTTGATGATTCTGCACAGGGAACCTCATTATCTTTATATGTTTTACATTTCATGTCAAGGTGAATTTCCCACACCAACAGCAATGTCCAAAATAATTGCTTGATTACAGTTAAAACATCACTGTATCCTTGGCTTATTTAGCAAGAGAAGGGTCATTTGATTGCTAAATATGTAAATGATCAGTGTCAGGTCCCTCGGGGTCAGACAAATCTTGTCTACATTCGTCTCATTCTCTCCCATCTGCTGTCAACATTCTAAAATCTTATTTCAGGCCACATTTTTTTCGCTCTCTCTTTCCCTCTCTACTGCAGGACTTCCCGATTTGCCTCATTTCCTGATTACTTGGTCATTCAAATCAAGAAGTTCACTTTTGGCCTTGACTGGGTACCCAAGAAACTGGGTAAGTAATGGTGCACTATGCAAACGGCTTAAGCTGAATGTTTCATGCAAGAGGTGGTTACTTAAATTCATGAGATCGTAGAGCTCTGATTCTTACTTTCATTCCTGTGTTCAAACAAGTAGACTGGGACTGATATTCAAAACATCTTGGTACGTTAAAGCATTTTTTCAACATTCAAAGCTTCCTAAATTGGCCAAAGGAAATACATGGTTACCTTAAAGGGCATGTAAAGTCTAAAATAGAATAAGGCTAGAAATGCTGTATTTTGTATACTAAATATAAACAAACTAATCAAACAAATGATTTATGCTTTCAAAGTCGGCTACAGGGGGTCACCATCTTGTAACTTTGTTATACATCTTTGCAAGACTAAGACTGTGCACATGCTCAGTGTGTTCTGGGCTGCTTAGGGATCGTCATAAACAAAGCTGATTGAGTTCTGCATGGCTGAGAAGTAAGGTGGGGCGCCCCCTGTTGTTCATAAGTATGATTGTTTTCCTGCTCAGCAGTTAGGGACCGTCTGACAATTCCTATCCACAGCAGTAATGAAGGGAGAATTTCACTGCATACAGTCAGGTTTCTTATAAAAATGGTGCACATCTTTTAAGTAAAGTATATTGGAGATAGGTTTTTTTTTTTCATTAAAGAAAGTAAAAATGGGATTTTATTTTTTTGCCTTTACATGCCCTTTAAATCTTTCCATTACTAACCTTCAAATCAGAAGTATCTAGCAGATTCAAAGGGTTTTTGCAAAAACTCTCATCCTAACTGGCTCTAGGTCCCTTCCAAGGAGGGATAGATGTCTGCCCCACAGTTTGGGAGCCATTGGCTTGTACAAGGCTGTGTGGATACCTTCCAGCCAACCTCTAAACTGGGCCCAAGAACCTATTACATGATCAGAGTTTCAATAATACGTAAATTGCTGGACCATGTTGCAAAGATATTGATTATTCCAATATCTGGTTCCTAAACTTTATGTCCTCAATAAAGTAAGGTTGCAATGCCAAAGAAAATGTTTGCGGGAACAGATAGATACTCCAGTGCAGAAACTATGCTGCTACATTGTTTATTTAAAGGAGAACTAAACCCTAAAAATGAATAGGGCTAAAAATGCCATGTTTTATATACTGAACTTTATTGCACCAGCCTAAATTTTCAGCTTCTTAATAGCAGCAATGATCCAGGACTTCAAACTTGTCACAGGGGGTCACCATCTTGGAAAGTGTCTGTGACACTCACATGCTCAGTGGGCTCTGATTGGCTGTTGAGAAGCTAAGCTTAGGGCTCGTCACTAATTATCCAGCAGAAAATGAGCTTCCCTGGCTGTAATATAAGCTGATGCTACAGGTTTGCTGATTATTCAATTCTGATGCTAGTTGCACTGGTTTCTGTGCTGCCATGTAATAATTATCTGTATTAATTACTAATTAGCCTTATACTGTGACATTTATATGCTATGTGTACTGTATATTTTGAGTCAATCCCTAAGCTCAGTAAATGACAGCAGCACAGAGCATGTGCAGTGAATCAGCAAAAAAGAAGATGGGGAGCTACTGGGGCATCTTTGGAGACACAAATCTTTACTGCTAAAGGGTTGTGGTTGTCTTGGGCTGGTACAGAAGCACAAAACATCATGTACAACATTTCTACCTACTTCTTTAGTTTAACTTTCCTTGTCCTTTAACACGTTTCGAGCTGTGGGCTCTTTATTAGCTTGAAACATGTGTTAAATAAACAATGTAGCAGCATAGTTTCTGCACTGGTGTATCTGTTCCCACATACATTTACTTGAGAAGAGTTCAGAGGAACATAAAGCAGCCTAGGCACACAAAGTTCATTGGATCAGATCTCTATATCTGTGCTACTACTGATGGGGAATTGATTAAATTGCCCCTGGGGTAGTCCATAGTAGAGCTAATGCCAAAGTAAGCATATTCAGGTTGAAATATAGGTAGTAAAGAAAATAAATGGTTTAGAGGTTTGGTCACATGACTGCAGAGTTCTTCCTATAATTAGATTCACTATAGATCATTACAGTACAGAGATAGAGTAGTCTGGTCAGATAAAGTTACTGCAGTGACAAAGGGTACATTTTACATGTGTGTAATTCATTCCCTGTGAATAGTCCTGTAACAAACATAGGTCTAGTTTAAATTAATATATTGGAAAAATGTAATGACTGATCTAACAGGGGTTCATATTTCTTTAAACCAGGCAAAGATAAATTACAGCCCTCCTAAAGTTTTTGAACTGCAAATCACAGGCAGGGGAGTGTTGCGAGCTGTATGTCAGGGGAGTGTTGCGAGCTGTATGTCAGGGGAGTGTTGTGAGCTGTATGTCAGGGGAGTGTTGTGAGCTGTATGTCAGGGGAGAGTAGTGAGCTGTATGTCAGGGGAGTGTTGTGAGCTGTATGTCAGGGGAGTGTTGTGAGCTGTATGTCAGGGGCATGATGAGGGCTGCTCATCGTTGCATGTAAACGGGAAGTAATAATTCAGGTGTGTTTTTGATTTAACTGTTTCTCTTCCTCCCTCTGCACTTAGATGTCTCTATTGATGTCCCAGATGAATTGGATCTTTCTGAGTTTCGGGGTGGGGGGCTTCAAGGGGGGGAAGAGGAGCTCCCGGATGTTGCTCCCCCATTGGTCACACCCGACGAGCCCAAAGGTAGCCTTGGTTTCTATGGCCTCGACGATGACGACTCGTACTGCTCCCCTCACTTCTCCTCTCCGACATGTTAGTGTTTCCGCCTCTCGTGGGACCACATGTGATTGTTGTGTGTTCCCTGTGAGTGACTGAATGCAACAGAATACACTACATCTGCTTGTGCCCAGACATAGCACCTGCTGTTGTGACCTAGTGTATGACCTCTACCCTTTGCTTGTGCCCAGACATACCCCATTGTAACCATATGAATAAAGTCTAGCCTGTGTCTGTACCCAGATATACCTCCTCCCTCCATGGCCTCGTACACCCTCCTTTACCACCTGCTTGTTTCCCATCTTTGTGCTTCTCTTCTTTGTGTTTTCCTTGCATCCCTGCTTGTGTGTTTGTAGAGTACATATTCAATTTAATGTGAGCTACACGTTCCTTGTTGTTTTTCTTCCTGCACTGAGGCTCCACCTGATGTTTGCTCGTGCCATGCAATCCTGTCTGATCCCAGCATCATAGTCCCATTCACCATTGCTTGTATCCAGTTCACTTACTCTGCCCTGCTAGCTTGCAGCTCCAATTTGCCTATGTTTTCTACATGTATACAGAATAATGCTTCTGTCCTTTGCTGGCTTCTGTGCACTACCTGTACATTATTTTGCTCCCGGCATGCAGCCTCTGTCCTCTGCTTAATTTAGTCCAGTGACTCTGTCTTCTGCTTTCATCCCATTACCTTGGTCCTATGCTTGCACTCACAACAGAGCTGCTGTCTGTTTGCCTGCAGTGCAATCACCCCTGCACAGTGTACTTCTCTCTATTAGCATTCTGCCTATGATAACTACTTGGCATTTAGCACCATCTTCCGTCTAGTTGTATCAGCTCACTGCTTGCTCATCTATTTTCTCTTCACCCCAGTGAACTGCTCTAGCTTTGTTCTCCTTCTACACCCTGTCTCTGCCTCTGTCTGCTTCTCACTGCCTCGATTTGTTTCCATCTCACATTCCATATTTCAGAAAAGTGTCCTGCAGAATGTGTGCAACTTCCGCCTGGGCCTGTATCGCTGCTGCTTTACAGTTCAATGATTAACACTGCACAACTGAGAAAGTGTGTGTATATGATGCATACTGGGAGTGGGACATGAGCTGAACTGGATATTAATCTGCTATGTGGTGTGTGCTGTACTGTTTGACGTGTGCTGTGTTTATCATCTCATATCCATTATCATTTGGGGATGGGATTTTGTAGTGTTATGGACCTTTGGGGATGTTCATGAACCTGAGCCTTTTGTCATTCTAACTCTTTGCTAGTACATAGGATTTGCCACTCTGTGATCCCATTGGTGTACCCTAGGAATTCTCCCTGCGCCACCAGCTGTGTTCTTTTCTAATTTTTTTAGTCAACATGGCACTCAATCCTCTCTTCTTCCCCACAATATTTTATTTTCCATTCAGGCCAAAATCCCATTCCCCTCTGCCATCCCATTGCATGTCTTGCCCTCACAATGCGTCCCTGCTGTTGTTTTTCAGTTAGACAGGACTCCAGTCTCCATTTGTCTCGTAGCACCCAAAAGCTTGCTCTTTCCTATCGGAAGTAAAATCATTCCCCTTTAAAGGAACAGTTCAGTGTAAAAATAAAAACTATATAATAAATAGGCTGTGCAAAATGAATAATGTTTCTAATATAGTTAGTTAGCCAAAAATGTAATGTATAAAGGCTGTGGATAAAGTGACTGGATATCTAACATAAAAGCCAGAACACTACTTCCTGCTTTTCAGCTCTCTAACTCAAGAGTTAGTCAGTAATTCTAAGGGGGGCCACATGAGACATAACTGTTCAGTGAGTTTGCAATTGATCCTCAGCATTCAGCTCAGATTTAAAAGCAACAGATATGACCCATGTGCCCCCCTCAAACCACTGATTAGTTTCTGCCTGGTAACCAATCAGTGGAAACCAAGAGAGCTGAAAAGCACTAAGTAGTGTTCTGGCTATTATGTTACACATCCACTCACTCCAGTCTTTATACATTACATTTTTGGCTAACTAATTATATCAGAAACATTTTTTTATTTTGCACAGCCTATCTGTTTACCGAGTTTTTATTTTTACACTGAACTGTTCCTTTAACACGTGCTTTCCATAACTTCCTTCCCCATATAACATATTATTGAAATGACATTCCCTATTATATGTGACGTGCCACAACACCCCCTTTGCCAACTGCTTTTGCTTTTCCATGTAATGGTGCTACCTGTTTCCTATGTGACATGCTCCAAGGACAACTTGTCTGTGCACCCCCTTTTCCATGTCATCTGTCTCTAACTTTTAACTTGTCTGTTGTCCTCCTCTTTCCCTGCCCGTTTAATTTCCAGTTCCCTTTGCTTGCTTGCTCTTCTGATAACCATTCTGCCTTCCTGCCTGGGTTCCATCTTCCCTACCCATCATTCCTTGGTCTAGATCTTTTCATTTGTCAAATCTGTTTCTTCCCCCCCCCCCCCCCTCCTGCAGTTGTTTTAGCCTGTCTAAATAAGGCTTTTATCTGTAGCTCCAGTGCTGGACGAGTCGGTGGTTACGCAGTTGATAGAGATGGGATTCCCAGCAGAGGCGTGCCGGAAAGCTGTGTATTACACGGGCAACAGCGGGGCGGAGGCTGCTATGACATGGGTGATGTCACACATGGATGATCCAGGTAATATTTTGTAGGAAGTTAAGGGGCACCTGATTCTAGATTTTTAGGCAGGCGGAGCTGTGTTCTGGTTTTCAGATAGATCCCACAGGGAATGCCTTTATCTCTGAAACTGTTTATTTGTCATTGATCTGATTGGCTGAATCATGTCAGCTGTGTTTATTATTGACTTACAAATAACCCCATAAGGGTCAGGCCACACTGGGCGTTTTGGGGACATTTGGTCGCCTGGCGACTAATCGCCACGTTTTTGCGGAGACCAATCTCCCCAAACACCTTCCCTCACTCTGCGCCGGCTAAAATGAAAAAAACGCGGGCTCTAATCACACGCGGCGATTCGTTTTCCGAAGTTGCCTCACGAGGAAACTTCGGGCGACTTCGGAAAACAAATCGACGAGTGTGATCAAGGCGATTAGCCGCCAGGCGACCAAATCTCCCCAAAACGCCCAGTGTGGCCTGACCCTTAAGGTGGTCATACACGGGCAGATAAAGCTGCCGATATCGGTCGTTTGGATCAAATTGACAGCTTATCTGCCTGTGTATGGGGGCTTCCAACAGGTCTTCCCGATCGATTTCTGGCCACGATATCTATTGGGAAGGTTTGATTTCTAACCGACCAACCCGTCGGGAGCCCCTTGGCGTACCCTTGGCAGCTGACCCTGCCCATAGGCAGTGGCCTGAAGACAATGGTTGCAGCGGGGTAATTGTGTGATCACTTTATGTGGCTCTATGTACAGAACTTTGGTTATCTTTCTTTATTTTATTTCCTCCAACCATTAGATTTTGCCTTGCCTATGTCTGGAGCTAGTGCACCCTTATCAGCTAGTACTGGAGGGGATCCACCATCTGAGGAACATGTAGCGACAATAATATCCATGGGCTTCTCCCAGGAGCAAGCAGTGAAAGCTCTCCGTGCCACTGTAAGTATCTCGTTTACACCTTCCAGACTCGAGTGTCGAGTTACTGTCACCTATTTCCCATACTAGTTCATTTCTGCAGTTTTTTGCTATTTCACATGTTCCTTCACAGAACAACAACTTGGAACGTGCTGTTGACTGGATTTTCTCTCACATCGATGACTTAGATGCTGAGGCTTCCATGGATTTATCTGAGGGTCGTTCTGCTGCAGAGTCTGTGTCTGAAAGTCTCCCTCCTGCAGGACCTCGTGTGAGGGATGGAGCTGGCAGTGAGTGTACAGGAATACATTACCCACTTGCAGCGCTGAAAGACTTATCCACGGGAGGCCAAAGTGTTGATATCAAAATGCGACTTTATTAAAACAATACACGGTGGTAAAGCAGTGGTGGGTGTGCAGCAAACTAAACTTTGTGCCCACAAAAAACCGGGCACTTCCTCAGAGTTCCATTTGGCATCTGGCAGTGAGTGTAATGGCAAATAAAGGAGACATATGTTTTATTCTCGTAGTTGGGTCCTCACTAGAGTGTAGTGACAGGGATTCCATTCTACAACTTCCAGAATGTAGGCCACTGACCTTCCTGCCATACAAATCCATAAAGAGCCTGCATTCCTTCCCAGTGCCAATATCAAGATTTATAATAACTGAGCAGTCCACGTATTCCTTGCTTATCCAAGAGAGAACATTCCCATGCTCAATCTGTGCAGGGACATAGCTGGGAGATTGTTAAAAGATGGCAGTGCTTGGTGTATATACTGGCAGTCTGTGAGTTCTGGCAAATGCTATCACTATTTATTGGGCTAGTGGGGGGCTGCTTGGGCCTCTGTGTGGGTTGTTTGTGCTTCTATGTACCTGAAATGCCAGGGCCTATTTTGATTCTCAAGGAGTGATCACTATGGGGGGGGGGGGTAGGAGAACTAAACCCTAAAAATGAATATGGATAAAAATGACATATTCTATATACTAAACTTATTGCACCAGCTTAAGGTTTCGGCATCTCAATAGCAGCAATGATCCAGGACTTCAAACTTGTCACCATCTTGGAAAGTGTCTGTGACACTCACATGCTCAGTGGGCTCTGATTGGCTGTTGAGAAGCTAAGCTTAGGGGTCGTCACTAATTATCCAGCAGAAAATGAGCTTCCCCTGTAATATAAGCTGATGCTACAGGTTTGCTGATTATTAAATTCTGATGCTAATTGCACTGGTTTTTGTGCTGCCGTGTAGTAATTATCTGTATTAATTACTAATGAGCCTTATATTGTGACATTTCTATTCTATGTGTACTGTATATTGTGAGTGGATCCCTAAGCTCAGTAAGTGACAGCAGCACAGAGCATGTGCAGTGAATCAGCAGAAAAGAAGATGGGGAGCTACTGGGGCATCTTTGGAGACACAGATCTTTACTGCTAAAGGGCTGTGGTTGCCTTAGGCTTGTACAGAAGCACAAAACATCATGTGAAACATTTCTAGCTACTTCTTTATTTAAGCTTTAGTTCTCCTTTAACAACTTTGCACCCCCAGCCGGAAGGTATGGACATCTACTGAAACTATCACCCTTTTTTGCTGGGAAGAAATGCAGGCTCATTGTGGATTTCTATGACCTTTTAGTGTTATCATTCCCTTCCACTAATCTTAATTTGTCTCTTGCAGGATATGAGCTTTTTGCCTTCATCAGTCACATGGGCACATCCACCATGTGCGGTCATTACGTGTGTCATATAAAGAAGGAGGGAAGGTACGCTGGGAGTGTTTTTTTCAGGGCTGCTTGCTTTTCCTTATTTCTTATCTGAAATATCCTTCCTACTTTTGTTGCTTCAATTGTCTTGAAATGCCCCCCTCTCTTTCATTGTTTATTACATTGGCCAAATATATCAAGGCAAACTTGCAGAAATAATGACTCTTTTGGCTGAAGTCCGTTTCCATTGGTTGTACATGGGGGTTGGAGTTCCTTGTGTGCACTTTTCCATAAATTTTAAAGTCAATCTTTCAAACAGTTGCCTGGTTACTGGGACCTTAACAGGGAGAAACTGTTATTACAGGGGAACTATCGCGAAAATGAAAATTTAATATAACCTTCATACTGAAATAAACTTTCTAAATACAATCAATAAAAAATGTGATACTGTTTCTGAAATAATCAAGTTTATCTTCACTGTCCCCTCTCTAAGCATCTGTTTCTCTTCATTCTCTCTTCATACAAGAGTTGGTGTCAGATATTCATTGACAGTTAGATCCAATATATCTTATAGGGGGGAGGATTCCTTTCCTAGAAGATGTATTAGAGCTCACTCAAATAACTGATTCCAGTACAAACAAAATCTAACAAAATAACTGCATTTTGCACAAATCCTGCATGTAGAGAGACATGATGTCTGGTGATTTTAATAGAGTGACCTCTAATACATCTTCTAGTCATGAAGAAAGAATGCACAGAAACAGATGCTGAGAGAGGAATAGTGAAGATAAACTTGATAATTTCAGAAACTGTACAGAATATTTAATTGACTGTGTTAGAAAAGTTCTTATTTCAGTATGATGAAGCTTTGTATTAAATTTTAATTTTCGTGATAGTTCCCCTTTAAAATCTGGGTTGGGGGGGTTGCAGAGTAACAAATTAAATGAAAAGCTAGATAGAAAAATAAAGGCGAAGTTAACCCTATTTTTAATCTTCTGTCTGTGGCAGGTGGGTGATCTATAATGACCAGAAAGTGTGTGCTTCAGAGAAGCCTCCCAAAGACCTGGGTTACATTTACTTCTACCAACGTATACAGAGTTAATTCCCAGCTGCCCTGTCCCTGGTCGGCCCTCGATGTGAGCGCAAGGAGTGGAGCCTCATTTTGCAGTGTCTAGGCCCGTGAGGACTTTATTCATGGTTAATTTGAGCAACATTGATTTACCATTTTCCCCACTCTTATGTGGCTGTAGGGTTCCCCTTTCTCCCTCTATTGCTTGATCTGTTGCAAGGGACGTAACCTCGAAGTTCTCTGTGGACCATGTTTCCATGCTGTGTTTGGGACGAGGCCCTGTAACCAGGACTAGGGTGTCATTCACATGGACGGCTGTTGGGTGATCTGTAATGGCATTGGGCTTGGGGTCCTGTCTTATTATGGGGAACAGAAGGCTCTGGCTGTGTGCTAAAGTGGTTTGTGTCTATTTAATCCCAGAGTTCACCAGTGCGAAAAATATTTCTTTCCCATCCATCAAACATGCCCTTTTATAAACACACAGCTCTCTGCTATTAAAGGTGAAAAAGAACATTAAACTCCAGATATGAGCCTGTTTGCTTTGACCCTCTAGAAATGCTCCCTTTGCTGTTGGCGCAACTCTCCTTTCCTCCATTCTCTGTGGATTGTCTTCAGACATTACAATCGCCTAAGGAAGACAAATTTGTATCTTGTACCCAAGAGCTATACCGTCATAATGTAACTCTGCATATCGTCCAAGTGATTCCGCAAAGTGTTGTGTGTCCTATATGGGCCCCTTTGATGCCTGGGCTCACAATGGAACCCCCTCTCTGCCTCACCGTTTCTGCGTAATGAGTGACCATAGACAGTGAGCACCACACTGGGGCTTATTTATTTAGATAGGTACTAACCTGCCAATGCAGTTACCCATAGCAACTAATTAGACTACAATCATTGTTTCTGTATTTTATAGGCCTTGTACATTCTTTTTGGCACGTGCATGAGTGCACAGCTTTGTGGGACATTACCTACAAGTAAGAAAATAAAAACTGATTGAGTATCACGTTATCTCTACAAGGGACCAAACACATTATGTCCCTGGATCACCCCCTTGTGCAATCAAGAATCAAGTGGACCCAGTTGTACAGAGGATTCACCCACAATGATAAAAACAGCTCCACAACGTATATATGATGATGTCCCAATCAAGCTGGAGTTGATTTTTGGTTAAAGGGGAACTATGACTCCCCTCAAAAATAGTCTCTTATCACTAGGGGATAAAGGAAGACAGGGTCAAGGGCCCTTCCTATCAAGAGCCAAGACACATGCAGCTCCTCTCACTTTCCTTTATCCCTTGTTATCTACTGTGTATCTTGTGCTGCCCCCATGGCTACACAGCAGCTTGTTTATATAAACTATAGTAGTAGTACTTGTCCATTATCTACTGTGTATCCTGTGCTTGAATGGCTGCCCCATTGGTACACAGCAGCTTGTTTATATAAACTATAGTAGTAGTACTTATCTGTTATCTACTGTGTATCCTGTACTTGAATGGCTGCCCCCATGGCTACACAGCAGCTTATTTATATAAACTATAGTAGTACTTATCTGTTATCTACTGTGTATCCTGTGCTTGAATGGCTGCCCCCATGGCTACACAGCAGCTTGTTTATATACAATATAGTAGTCTTTCTGAAGCAAAGACAGCTTTTACCAGTACATGCTAACAGTATATTATATGGTAATTACTTTAAAACACTTTCATTTATTGGTGTTACTGTTCCTTTAATATTATAATATATTTTCCATATTGACTGAAAGAAGTTAAGTGCACAACATCCAAGGCATTTTATCACTGCCAAAGCTCAAAAATATAAATCACATCCTTTGGTAATTCTGAACCAAAATCAAAGTTAAGCTACATAATCTAAAAACAACTGCAAAACCTAAAACAATTTATATATTAATTTGAATTGAAACTGGCATACAGCTGTAGATTAGCTGTTAAATACAATCCAACATTAACTAAAGTATTGTTCTTAGAAACAGAATTGCTTCTGCCACATCCTCCTTCATAGAAGCTCTTAAATCTGATTTGATTGTTTTCCGTGATTGTATTTAAAGTTATTAGGAGTCGGAAATTTTTTGGCGCCCCCAGACTCCAAAATTGCTCCTGACTCCACAGCTCTCTGCTTTTATGCATTTTAAGATAAACAACAGATCTCTAATCAGTACAATTTGTGAAAATAACAACAAAGTTGTTCTACTAATAAAACTACTAGCATAGATTAGAAGGTGTATTCACAAGCTTTATTTTATGAATAGTAGGGATGCACTGAATCCAGGATTTTTCAGCAGGTTTCGTATTCGGGCGAATCCTTCTGCCTGGCCGAACCGAAGCCGATTCTTATTTTGTATATGCAAATTAGGGGCGGGAGGGAAATCTTGTGACTTTTTGACAAAAACAAGGAAGTAAATTTTTTTTCCCCTTCCTACCCCTAATTTGCCTATGCAAATTAGGATTCGGTTCGGTATTTGGCCGAATCTTTCGCGATGGATTCGGGGGTTCATCCGAATCCAAAATAGTGGATTTGGTGCATTCCTAATGATTAGCTTGTAAACTTCTTCAGTTATTTTCTACCCTTTGCCCCATTATTATATGAGTTGGCCATATTTGTGGATGTGAAAATCCCTCTCCTGAACACATTACCTGATAAAGTTGTTTTGTGGACACCATCATCTACATGGGAGAAGGGGGCAATAGGAACTGATAGGGAATTTTCAGTTATTTAAATAATGATTTTGATTTGAGTTTCTCCTCGGAATCCAATGCTTTAGAGATTAATTTTCTAGATCTCACTCTTAGAGGGGCTGTTCACCTTTCAACACTTTTTTCAGTTCAGCTGGTTTCAGATAGATCACCAGAAATAGACTTTCCAATTACTTTCTATTTTCTATGTGTGACCGATTTTCTAATATTTAAGTCTAAAGTTTCATTTTTCACCTACTAAAATAGGTCGGGGGGGGGGGGAAGAGATTTCCTGGGTTTCATTACAGGCAGCTGTTAGAATTGATACAATAGTTGCTGATACTCCAGAGATACTGCTGAGAAATGGATCAACTCAATGTTGCAAATAGTAATTCAGGCGCAGACTCTAAATTGTTACAGAGTCAAACACCAGAGACAGGAACCTTAAACTTAGATTTTGAGAAAAAAAAAAAACAGTATAAAATGGAAAGCAATTAAAACTCATTTTGAGGAACAATCTGAAAACAATTGAACTGAAAGAAAAAAAAAAAGAGTTTTGGAAGGTGAACAACCTCTTTAAAGGTAATGGGGGCACTGGTAGGATTTAATCCAAAGTTTTTCGTAAACCTACAGCAGGGAATACCATATTCTCAGCCAACATCTGTCATCCAAAATACACTCTACATAGTGGAGCCAGTTTGTGAGGTACCATAGGAACTGCTCCCCGTAAAGTTATTTTGTAGAACAGTGAAAGGAGTTGGCCCAAATATTACATTCAATGGATTTGAGGGTACATGGTTATCCCTCAGGAGAACTTAGAGCTGCGGAACTTTGTTGTCTTAAAGAAGAAACAAAAGCTTAACTGTAGACATAATGTTGTACATGATGTTTTGTGCTTCTGTACCAGCCCAAGGCAACCACAGCCCTTTAGCAGTAAAGATCTGTGTCTCCAAAGATGCCCCAGTAGCTCCCCGTCTTCTTTTCTGCTGATTCACTGCACATGCTCTGTGCTGCTGTCACTTACTGAGCTTAGGGACCCACTCACAATTAGGGATGCACCGAATCCACTTTTTTGGATTCGGCCGAACCCCCGAATCCTTCGTGAAAGATTCGGCCGAATACCGAACCGAATCCGAACCCTAATTTGCATATGCAAATTTGGGGTGGGAAGGGGAAAACATTTTTTACTTCCTTGTTTTCTGACAAAAAGTCATTCAATTTCCCTCCCGCCCCTAATTTGCATATGCAAATTAGGATTCGGATTGGCTGGGCAGAAGGATTCGGCCGAATCCGAATCCTGCTTAAAAAGGCCGAATCCCGAACCGAATCCTGGATTCGGTGCATCCCTACTCACAATATACAGTACACATAGAATAGAAATGTCACAATATAAGGCTGATTAGTAATTAATACAGATAATTACTACATGGCAGCACAGAAACCAATGCAATTAGCATCAGAATTGAATAATCAGCAAACCTGTAGCATCAGCTTATATTACAGCCAGGGAAGCTCATTTTCTGCTGGATAATTAGTGACGAGCCCTAAGCTTAGCTTCTCAACAGCCAATCAGAGCCCACTGAGCATGTGAGTGTCACAGACACTTTCCAAGATGGTGACCCCCTGTGACAAGTTTGAAGTCCTGGATCATTGCTGCTATTGACAAGCTCAAACTTTAGCCTCGTGCAATAAGGTCACTATATAAAATAGGGCATTTTAACCATATTCAATTGTAGGGTTTATTTCTCCTTAAAGACTTGTAAGACAATAACTGCGAGTACTGAATTTAAGTCCAACACTACAGGTCACAAATGTCAGAACAAACTAATTATTTTCCTTTAGATGCTTAAAACAGAATGTTGGTCGCTCCGTCCAATGTTGGAAAGAAAGAGCAAGAGAAAAGAAAGATGAAAGATCTCTAATAGGGCAGCATTTCTACTAAAGGAGTTGAGGATTTGAGTGTAAAGGTTATAGCGCAAGTTAAGATACAACTTAGAGGGGGAGATAATAGGCGGCCCCTTAATTTAAGGGAGGCCTATAGGATCCTAACCCTAGATATCAGGATACCTAAAGGGTTAAATAAGAGACATATTGCCTATCTATATTACATTAAAATATACATTTTTTTACAATTCTTTTTAATATAAGGTGACATCAAAACATATCTGTTTATTGGAAGCATTGTGCTGAGACATCTCAATAACACACCTGCTGTCTGAAAGATACTGCATTATCTTTCTTACTTGACCTTATTTTTTAATCTGAAGTTTGTTATTAAGTGTTTTTAATGTACCATAATAAAGTCTGTTTTTATTTTGTTATACAGGTTACAATTTTGATACAACTCGTTATGTTAAATACATGACATGCTAATTATAATTTGTTCAGTAGGGGCCGCTATTATACAGCCTATATAAAGAATTGGGACCTCATTGATGTGACACTATGAAGAAAATGTAAAGTTTGGTGATACCTTTTATTGGCTAACTGAATTAGTGAAAATTGCAAGCTTTTAGAGCACCCAGGAATGGAATAAGTAAAAATTGCAAGCATTCAGAGCACCCAGGAACGGAATAAGTAAAAATTGCAAGCTTAAGGAGCAACCGGGAACCAAATAAGTAAAAATTGCAAGCATTCAGAGCACCCTGGAACGGAATAAATAAAAATTGCAAGCTTAAAGGGGTTGTTCACCTTCAAACAACTAGTTGGTTTTTAGATAGATCACCAGAAATAACAACTTTTTCCAATTACTTTCTATTTTCTATGTGTGACGGTTTTTATAATATTGAAGTGTAAAGTGTCATTTCTCTCCTTCTGAAGCAGCTCTGGGAGGGGTCGCCGATCCTGTAAACCAGGGGTCAGCAACCTTTACTATCAAAAGAGCCATTTTGCCCCCTCTTCCACTAAAGAAAAATAGTCTGGAGCTGCAAAACATAACACAGCTTATAAACATTTAAAAGTTTTAACCTTTTTTTAATTGTAACTGTTACAACAACAGAATACAACAAACAGAAGTGCAGTGTGTATGTGTAGGCCTACTTTGAAATAAATTATAAGCCCTGTTAAATGCCAGTGATCTGTTTAATGGGACCGTGCTGATCTTCCTTCTCTTGTCTTGAGTGTGTGACTGCGGTAGGGACCACGATGAATCATCTTGCAGCGGCTCCGTCTTGCTTTCACTCCTGGGACGCCTATACAGCCCTCGCTCCTGCTGGCGGCTTCCTGAATGTGTGACAGTGGTAAGCTAACCGCTAGATTAGCGCGGTCGCACACTCAAGAACACGACAGGCAAAGCAGGATGAAGAGCCGTGGGTTGCCTACCCCTGCTGTAAACTGTTCTAAACTGATACATTTAGGGTAAGGACACACTGGACGATTTGTCGCCAACGTTTTAAAAAAGTAAATCGCGGCAACAAGACGATCGTCTTTTTTGAACAGACAATTCACAGCGACTATTGGCACAGAGCGATTTGTATCCCATTACTCTGTGCGGTACGTGCTCCACCCAAACCGGAAACGCAGCAATCTGGCGTCTTTTCGTTCTTGCGTCATTGCGTTCGCATTGTAATTTGAATACAATTGCTGCTACTTATCTGTATGTGTGTGCGTGTCTAGGAGATTTCAGTGCTTTTCTAAGTACATGCTATTTCTGATAAATCGATCGGAAAAGGGTCTCGGTGCGTTTTGGAGCTACAGGCGATTCACAAACGCGCTGTGGGCACAGGAGCTGGTGTTTCATTTGGTTTTGTCCAGAGACAAAACGAGCGATATGTCGCCGCGATTTGCTTTTTAAAAACGTTGGCGACAAATCGTCCAGTGTGTCCTTACCCTTAGTTGATACATTTCTTATCTTTGTCCCTGCTGAGCAGGATCTCTGGGTTTCATTACAGGCAGCTGTTAGACTTGATACAATAGTTACTAATACTCCAGAAATGCTGCTGAGAAATGGATCAACTCAATGTTGCAAAATTGTAACAGTTTAGAGTCTGCTCCTGAATTACTGAGCTGCCAGACTCAAACACTAGAGACAAGAACATTAAACTTTAAGTTTAGATTTTGGAAAACTTAAAAAATAAATAATGGAAAGTAATTGAAAAAAGTATTTATTTCTGGGGAACAATCTAAAAACAACTGAATTGAAAAAAGTGTTTGGAAGATGAACAACCCCTTTAAGGAGCAACCGGGAACCAAAAAAAACAAAAAACTGCAAGCTTTCAGAGCACACAGGAGTTGAATAAGTAAAAATAGCAAGCTTAAAGGGGAAGGAAACCTAGTCGGCGCAAACCCCCCACCCCCCTCCCGTTTGTTGCCCACCCTCCCTCCTCCTCCCTGGCCTACGAGTCCCGCTGGGCAAATGCCCCTAACTTGTTACTTACCCTTCTGCGCAGGTCCAGTCCAGGGAGTTCACCGACGGCATCTTCTTCCACGCGATCTTCTTCCTGCTGTGAACGGCGCATGCGCAGTAGGATCATTTCGCCGGTACGATCTACTGCGCATGCGCATGACTTTTGGCGCATGCGCAGTAGATCCGTACCGGCGAAATGCTCCTACTGCGCATGCGCAAAAACGCCGTTCACAGCAGGAAGAAGATCGCGTGGAAGAAAATGTTGTCTGGGAACTCCCTGGACTGGACCTGCGCAGAAGGGTAAGTAACAAGTTAGGGGCATTTGCCCAGCGGGACGGGTAGGCCAGGGGGGAGGAGGGAGGGTGGGCAACAAACGGGAGGGGGGGTTTGCGCTGACTAGGTTTCCTTCCCCTTTAAAGGGGACCCGTCACCCAAAAAAAAAAATTCCAAATCCTATTTTATCCCATTAGTCAAGCAAAATGAACTTAAATTACACTAAAGTTCAAATTTGCAAGCTTTCGGAGCACCCAGGAACTGAATAAGTAAAATTTGCATGCTTTCAGAGGAACCAGGAACAGAATAAGCAAAAATTGCAAACTTTTGGAGCACCCAGGAACCATATAAGTAGAAATTGCAAGCTTTCGGAGCACCCAGGAACGCTAGAAGTAAAGATTGCAAGCTTAAGGAGCAAGCGGGAACCAAATAAGTTAAAATTTGCAAGCTTTCAGAGCATACAAGAACTGAATAAGTAGAAATTGCAAGCTTTCGGAACACACAGGAATGGAATAAGTAGGGGGGCCCTGACCACCAATGATTTATTTTAACTTATGGGGGGGCTTTGACAACAATGTGGACTTTTTACTGTGGTGTGGGCGGGTTCTGGGGTGGGGCTTGGTGACCGGTTCTGCAGTGAGAAATTTTTGACCCAAAAGAATTTCTGATGGCGGCCCTGAACCCAACAACCACGAATAATAAAAACCAACTGCAAAACATCTCAGAATATCACCACACTAAAAGTTAAAAGGCAAACAACCCCTTTAATGGGGTGGTTTACCTTTAAGTTAGCTTTTACTAAGTTATAGAATGGCTAACTCTGACTTCATTATTTATTTTTTACAGATTCATTATTTGCCTTCTTCTTCCGACTCTTTCCAGCTTTCAACTAGGGGCTCGCTGATCCCATCTTAAAAACCAATGGTCTGTAAGGCTACAAATATATTGTTATTGCTATTTTTTTTTACTTCTCTTTCTATTCAGGCCTCTCCTATTCATATTCCAGTCTCTTATTCAAATCAGTGCATGGTTGCTAGGGGAATTTGGACCTTAGCAACCAGATGGCTGAAATTACAAACTGGAGAGCTGCTGAATAAAAAGCTAAATAAGTCAAAAACCACAAATAATAAAAAATGAAAACCATTTGCAAATTGTCTCAGAATATCCCTCTCTACAGCATACTAACAGTTAATTTAAAGGTGAACAACCCCTTTAAGATATAATGAAAGTATAAAGGGTTTTTATGACTTGTCACTGACATAATGTTCGTTGGAACAAAGAAAGAAAAATATTCACTTGGGCCAAGTTTGCACAACAAATTTCTCTCTATTTCAGTCAAATTCGGTGAAAAAAAAAAAAGACAACCTGGAAAAAGTACTTTTGAAGAGCCCTGAGAACTCTGAGCAGAACATATAAATGATTCCTGTGGAAAGTCCTACCGGTTTTTGTTCTCTAACAGAAGAGGAAAAGCCGATTTCGAGGTAAAGTCCCGCCACTTCCATATCACCTTCCAAACTGAGATTACCCCGGCTCGCCACGCCCACAGGGCGGCTACGTGTTGCGTCACTGCGCGTTACGTGTAGTGGTGACGCCAGTCCCGCCTGATGAGGTTTGTGGCGTTCGGATTTTTCTTTGAAGACGGGAGGCTGCAGGTAACAGTTGTGCGGGAGCTGTAAGTAGCGGGAGTGTTGGGCTGTGTGAGGGAACGAGCGTGCAGAAGCTCTAGCCACCGTCATCCATCCCGAAGTCTGCAGCTCACTGACAGCAGGGGCCCCTAATACTAGTAAGTGCAGCACAACCGGCACCCCCAACCCACCGAGTCCTCCTGTCTCCCCCTCACCCATGTCAGCCCTCATTTGCCTTTCACTGTGTTGTCAGTGACTGTGTGTTATTAGTGTTACCACTGTCACTGTGTGAGTGTTGCTCTTACTTCAACATGCAATTTCTATAGAAGAACTGTCATTCTGGATGTTTGCTCTGTTGCCACTGTCGGTCCTGACTCCTGAAACAATGTAGCAGGCCCCAGCTGATTAACAGACCTTGCAAGACTTCCTCAGCCCACAGAGTGTAAGGGCAGAGATACACCTGGAGATTCGGGGAGATTTAGTCGCCCTCCGACAAATTACCTCTTTTTCGGACGACTAATCTCCCCGAACTGCCTGCAATTTAGATTCTAGCTGTCGGGACGGCACTCAGAGCGCTTCTGTTTCCAAAGTCTCTCTAAGTTGCTGCACAAGGAAACTTCGGGCGACTTCCGAGTGGCATCCCGTCGGCGATTTACATTCTAGCCGGCGGGAGGCAGTTCGGGGATATTAGTCGCCCGATGAAAAGATTTGTCCCTGGGCAACTATACTCCCCGAATCTGAGCGTGTGCCGTGAACCTCACAAGGAAACTTTGTGCGAATTTGGAAAAAGAAGCACTCCAAGTGCCATCCCGCTGCTGATTTACATTCTAGCTGGTGGGAGGAAGATCGGGGGGGGGGGAATAGCCGCCTGAAGAAGAGTAGATTTGACTTGCCCTGACCCTCACGAGGAAACTTCAGGAAACGAATTTGCATCCAAAAGGATTAATTATATCTTAGTTGGGAACAAGTACAAGCTACTGTTTTATTATTACACCTAAGGAAATTTTAAAAATTTTGAATTATTTGATTAAAATAAAGTCTACGGGAGGCCTTTCTGTAATTTGGATCCTTCTGGATAACGGGTTTCCTGATACCAGATCCCATACCTGTATATAAATGAATGCTACACTGGGGGGGGAATTGGTGGCAGATCAATATTAGACTTATGCAGGTGGTCATCCATGGGACTAAGAAGCCCAGTGTCAGGGAAAAGGAGGCGGAGCTTGGTTGAGGTGGAACTGGGTTGGAGAAGGGCTGTGAAAAGGAGGCGGAGCTTTGAGGTGGAACTGGGTTGGAGAAGGGCTGTGAAAAGGAGGCGGAGCTTTGAGGTGGAACTGGGTTGGAGAAGGGCTGTGAAAAGGAGGCGCAGCTTGGATGGGGTAGAACTGGGTTGGAGAAGGGCTGTGAAAAGGAGGCGGAGCTTTGTTGAGGAGGAACTGGGTTGTAGAAGGGCTGTGAAAAGGAGGCAGAGCTTTGTTGAGGTGGAACTGGGTTGGAGAAGGACTGTGAAAAGGAGGTGGGGCTTGGTTGGAGTGTAACTGGGTTGGAGAAGGGCTGTGAAAAGGAGGCGGAACTTGGTTGGGGAAGGGCTGTGGAGTATTTGGAGAGGGTTTAGGTACCATCCAAGGCCCCTCCAGCCATTAATTATCCCTGCAGTGGCGGTATAACTAACAGGTGGGGAAGGTCCTTGGCCTGAACCAACCCAAGTACTGTAGTAAATAGTCAGCCTGGCCTGCTGGTGTTTCAGACTAGTATCCAGTAAGGGATATATCACACCGGGCACATATACAAGGCTGCTTACTGCTGCGGATCACTTCCCATTGATGTGCATGGGCAATCATGGAGGGTGCCACGTAATATCTGTGTGTACCCAGGATGCATGCACATGCCCGCAGGAAACTATCCACATTACCTGCATGTGATATCTCTTTTCTTACCCCCCCTCCTCCATAGGCAGAACTGTGTCCGATTCCTGGGCACATGCCTTCTATTTAGAAACCTGTGGCAGAGGTATTCTTTTGTATTTAGAAAGCGCTGTTACCAGAGCAATCTCTTGGGGTGAATCCTGGTTCTGCTGTGCCTGTTCTTGGCAGCCGTTCAGAAGGAGCCTGTGGAGAGATTTAGGTATAGGATAGAGCCGCGTTTTGCACAGAATTCAGCACATAGTTACCAGACCCGTGGCCTCCAGCTGTGTGCTGCCTGTGCTTCCTGGGGAGAAAATGAAAACAGCTGGAAATTGCTTTTTACACATTCAGCATTTCCAGGCTTCTTATTTCTTTATGTTTGCACTTGCCTCTCCATGTGGGCACTGATGCTGGGCAGTAGAGTCCTGCAGCGGGTCAGGTACCCACGGGTTACCCGCAAATACGGGTAATCCTGTGGGTAGAAGTTTTGGGTTCGGGTATAGATGCGAGTTTGCGGGCCCGGGTCATCTCAATAGCAATTTTTACTCCTTTTTTCTGATCACACCTACTTTCGATGATGTCACTTCCAGTTTACAATGACAGCACTTCCTGATTCTTGTCAGCGGGTCTGGGTTGCGGATAAGGTACTTGCGGGTCGGATTGCGGGTAAGAATGCGGATTGCAGGTTGCGGGTACTGGTTCCAAAAAATGGACCGGGCAATACATGCAGATGCTGAATAATAACAAAGATGTGCCTAAAGCCCACCCTTACACATGTCAATCGCTCGGCTGTATGGAAATATTGCCAGATGTTACCTTGGCCAGAGATGTTGTATAATAGCCTGAACCTGTAGATACGTGTGCATAAAAAAAGCATCTTTTAGGGCATAGCCCTATGGGGCCAGCGATTGGATCATATGGAGGAGCCTTCAGACAAGAACTGCATTAATGTGCTTGACAATAAAATGAAACCCAATAAATATGGGTTAGACCTGTGCGCTCCATACACCGGCAAATAACCCGCTAAGTCTGCAATATCACCCATAGCAATTCTACATTGGGACAACCGGGTTAATATCTACACTCATGTTACAGTAATGCGATTTACAGTTAATTTCTATTCCAGGAAAGAGAGATTTACTAACCAGTATAGAGGAGCATTGTGCTGCTCTCTGTAAATCGAACCACGAGGACCATATAAGGCTTCACATGTTCTTAGAGCTTTGGCTCTGGGGAACGGCAGCGGGATCCTTGGTATAAACTGTAAATGGCTGAAAGTTCCCAAATAAACTCTGAGGACAATAATTACCAAAGGCTTTGTCTGTGCAGCCTTGATGGGTCTCCTTGGGGCTGTTAGGAGATTTTCACGGTAGCTCCACATCACAGACTACATAATGGCTGATTACAGTCCTTATAGGCAGACAGGCTTCTTACTCCCAGGAGCCCAAGCCAAGATCATGTTCTAAAAACAGGGGCAACAAGCGTGGCAGTTTGGTCAGGGGCTGCATTGTGTGGCTACCACCTGATTTTCGAACAGATACTATTTATTCCACTCCATTCCTTAACTCCCTTGCCTGAGATGGTAAACTGGGGGCAACTGCCTAGGCCCTGGTCGTTGGGTGTCTATATAGAAATATGACCTTGCTTGTAAATACAGCATGATATAACAGACATTAATCCCATTGTGTGTCCAAATAGTACAGTCCCAAGGTCCTTATCCTCCCTCTTCTTGTATCCCTTAAACAAAAAGCCAGTGCCAAAGGCCGAGAAACAGATAAACGATATAAAGGGTAACATTGCTTTAAATACTGCACCACTTTTTGAGCTCAAAGGATTGGGTTAGCTCCACCACACGTTCAAATGTCACCACCACCATAGGCAATGTAAAAAGAAGCTCATTAACTCTCCTTTATAAGCTTTTTTAGATGGATACTCACAAACAGAGTTTTGTTATGCAAGGTGAAAAAAAAAGCTTATATAAGAAGAGTTAAAGGGGTGGTTCGCCTTTAAGTCAATTTCTAGTATGTTATAGAATGGTCAAATCGAAGTAAGTCTTCATCATATATTTTTTATCGTTTTTGAATTATTTGCCTTCTTCTGACTCTTTCCAACTTTCAGATGGGGGTCGCTGACCCCATCTAAAAACAAATGCTCTGTAAGGCTACAAATTAATTTCTACTTTTTATTACTCCTCTTTCTACTAAGGCCCTCTGCTATTCATATTCCAGTCCCTTACTCAAATCAATGCATGGTTGCTAAAGTAATTTGGACCCTGGCAACCAATTACAAACTTAGGATCTACTAAAAAAAAAAAGCTAAATAACTCAAAAGCCACAAATCATAAAACATGAAAACCAATTGCAAATTATCTCTGAGTGCCACTGTCTATATCATACTAAAAGCTAACGCAAAGGTGAACAACCCCTTTAAGGAGCTTCTTTTTATATTGCCTATGGTCGTGGGTTGGATGGGATTGACACATTTGTGGTGGAGTTAACCAAATCCTTCGAGCACAAAAACTGGTGCCATATTTAAAGCAATATTACCCTATATATCTGTTTGTCTGTTCCCATATTAATCCCATTGTGTATTATACCAGCAATATACATGAGACTGGGAAAAGCTTTAATTATATTTTGTGGCTGTTGATAGATCATATGAAGCATGATATGAAGTTTCTCAATCCTTTGAGCACTTCCCTCACCTGTGGCCTGAAGAAGGCCAATTTCCTCTGATTAAGGCAACGCAGGTCTCTCTACCTCGATACATATTTATAAATCGAAATGTATATATTTGCTGGTATCCCCCTCGCCTGCCGAAATCATCTCGTTCATCTCGTTTCCTTTTGATTGTACCTTTTCAGGGAACTCATTACAATACACAGACTGACGTGCAAATTTCCATTAGATCTCCGGCGAGGTATGGCTTGGATGAATATTTATGAAAGGGGTGATATGCGCTGGCTTTGTTTGCTCGGCTTTACCTTTATGTACGTCTGCCAACTTCTGCTCAGCTTCTTTCATGTCCTGTCTGTTGGTTAATGGCAAAGTCATTTCTGTAATTGGATTAAAAATACACCGGATATTGCAACATGCCCGGGTCTACATCTGATGGGCACAGAGTAACAAAATCAAATGTTCTTTGCTTTGCAGCTAATCTTCTCATCAATGTTTTAGCAACCAAAATAATTCAGCTGCACTCTCTTGGGGCCTTGTAGAAAAATTTATTTTTATACATACACACACACACACACACACACTTGTTTTTTTATGTTGCTATTCCTTTAAGGGCATATGGAGACAACTCTCACTGGTGATGACTATGAAGATTTTCATTCATCCAGTTACTCAGCAAGTCCAATTGTTTTAGAATTACTATAAGATGACTCACTGGTGATATTGTTTTTATCAACCAATCAGAACTTTGTTTTTGCACATGTAGGCGTGTGCTCAACTCTGATTGGTTGCTTTGGTGCAATGTCACCAATAAATACACCCCTTACTGTTCACTGATAGTATGAGTTCCACGTTGCCCTGCTGACTGGTGGACGTAATTAATTTCAGCATTCAAACTGCTTCCCTCCTGTCTAGAAATGGTTCCTGCAACCCAAGACCCTAGTCGGTGACTTACATGGGTAGAGGAAGCTGTTGTGTATGGCCAAGCTTGGAGGGATTCAGGGTGGTTAGATAGTCTCTGCTTCTACTGGGGATGCACCACAAAGAGGTTTGGGCAACATAACATTTTATAAAATTTATAAAATGTAAGATCTTGTAAGAACTTTGCCTTGTAGTTCCCACAAAAATAAGAATTATTAGTAGGCATGATTCTTGTGAACAATTTTTATGCCAGGTCCTTATAGGATTGGAACAGATCCTGGACCCTGTACATCAAAGAATGCAAGCTCTTTGGTAGAGTCCTGCAGAGGGTCGGGAACCCTCGGGTTACCCGCAAAAACCTATGGTACCCTGCGAGTAGAAGTTCCGGGTGCGGGTATAGACGCGGGTTTGCGGCTCACGGGTCGGGCCGCGGGTCTTCTCAAAAGCAATTTTTACTCCTTTTTCTGATCACATCTACTTCCGATGGTGTCACTTCTGGGTTTACAATGATAGCACTTGCTGTTTTACTCCTTTTTTTTCTGACCATGCCTACTTCCATTGATGTCACTTCCAGTTTACAATGACAGCACTTCCTGATTCTTGATGGTCAGCAGGTCCAGGTTGTGGATAAGGTACTTGCGGGTCAGGTTGGGTAGCGGGACCAAAGGGGGTAAGAATGCGGGTACGGGTCAGATACGGGTTCCAAAAAATGGACCTGTGTAGGGCACTTGCTGTACCTGAATCATCTGCTGTATGTATAGACTTGCATATAATAATCTGGGCTTTTTAAGAACTAGTATAATAATAAAACTGCTTCATTGGAAATGATGGTGGGTATAATTATATGTTTATTTGAAAAACATAACGGCATTACTTTAGGTTCGTTGATTGGCTTTCAGTTATGTACACAGTGTGTTATGGAACCAAGATGTAATATGGCCTGGGCTGGCATTGACACAAAAACCTCTGATTAGACGCAAGTCCCCTGGTATGTTTTCATTGCATTAAAAGCTTAAGAGCCCAGTGTAAGGGAGTAGAGAAGGCCTTGCCGCGGATATTGATGTGTTTTTCCAAAGAAAATTAACAACAGTGATTGGGTTGCAGTGAAGTCTGCAGGCAGCGACAGGAGAAAGTCACAAAATAAAGGCTTTGATAATTGGGGAATTAATCATGTTTTGAAAGGATTCTGCCTGGAAAGGTGAGGCTCTTGTTTTATTTTACTCTGACCTCCCCCCCTCTTAATTTATTTCCATTAGATTTTTCTAGTGAGTCATGTTTCTTGGTAAATAAAGTAGAGACGGCTGTGAAAGTGTTGATTTTGGCTCCCTGAGTGCTGAGACCTAAGCGCTGGGCATCTCTGTGTTGGTAAATTAATCTGCTGTAAGTCAGGGCACTAAAGCTTTTCATATACAGGCAGATGTTGGGCAGTTGAAGTAACTATATAAAGTCCCTATATTTAGCTTTTGAACCAGGAGGGAAATCTGGACCACCTTGGGTAAAAAACACCTTGCATGATCAAATTGTTGGCCTGAGGTTGGGTGCAGAGCCGGGCCAACCCGGCCAGGCGCCCTAGGCAACCTGGCGGGCCACGGCGCCGGCTCTGTGCGCGCTTGACTGTGCATGCGCGAATCTTTTTGCCAGCGCACATGCGCGAAATTTTGCTCCAGCGCGCATGCGCAAAATGTGTTCACCAGTGGCAGTTGGGGAGAGACAGGACCTGAGACACAGGGTAGGTGACAGAACAGGTACGTGCCTGGCGCCCCCTCAGCTTTGCGCCCTAGGCACGTGCCTACTCTGCCTACCCCTAGTTCCGGCCCTGGTTGGGTGGCAGAATCTAATCTGCCATCTAAGACCAGGACCCACAACATACAGTCCAACCAATTTCTAAGACCCGAACCCGCTACCCGAACTGCAACCCACATATTTACCCACTTTGATCCGCTACCCGACCCGCAGCTGCCTTATCCGCAACCCGCCGACCACCATCAAACAGGAAGTGATGGTGCTGCAAACCGAAAGTGGGCAGGACAGAAACAAGTTTTGTAAAACTTTTAAAGGAATAAAATATAGACAATATTACATAAGATAAGAAATTTAGATGAGACCTTCAACCCGACCCGCGGGTATACCCGTACCTGAAAAGCCTCCCCACATTCCACAGGGTGCCTGCTGATCAAGACACAGGGGAAACAAAAACCTTATACCCCAGCATGTTACAGAGATGATACATTAGTCCATGCTATGTCGGAGTTTACAGTACTCTCCGGTCCACATTTACAGCATCGGGTGTCGTATGATTGCCAACTGCCATGTTATTTGCACGTCTGCTTCCAGCCCTGCTGGAATTACATTTGTAATTTGTCTGGTTTAGTGAGAACCTCAACCCGCACCTGACCCAGACCCGCCTTTCCCTCTTCGTTTTTAGACCTGCGCCGACCTAGTTGTTTATAATCCTGCTCTTCTGATTCTGCCTCCTGAAACAATGTAGCAGAAGCCGGCAGATTAAAGTGGACCTGTCACCCTGACATAAAAAGCTGTATAATAAAAGTCCTTTTTAAATTAAACGTGAAATCCAAATTCTTTTTTTTTTTTTTTTTTTTAATTAAAGCATTCATAGCTGTTATAAACTCATTTAAATATCTCAGCTGTCAATCAAATATTGCCTGCTCCTCCTCTATGCCTTAGGAATAGAGGTGGAGCAAGCAATTACTTTCACTTTCCATTCAACACATCCTAGATGTCTCTGCTCTCCACACATTCCCCTGTTCTCTTAACCATTTCATTGTGTAACCAGGGCATGTCGATGGACATCAGGTCCCCCATTTGGCGCACAAACAAGATTTTGAAATGATGCAAAGCTTGTCTTAATAAGTGTCCACAAAATGGCGCCTGCCTGCTTGCTATACTTATGACTTCCCAGACTGATGGAAACAAGATTCAAATAATTTACACAGTTCACTAAAGTTCATTTTGCCAGACTAACATGATAAAATAGGATTTGGAATATTTTTTTTTTTTAGATGACTGGGCCCCTTTAACAGACCTGGAGGAGAACAGAATGCTGCTACCACCAGTCATAAGGGATAACCAAAAACTGCTTTCAGTTGCGGTTACATGTCACAACTTCGAAATCGCTGAAAATGTGTATTTAACGTGTCATGGAAAGTTGCTTAGAATGATATTCTACTTTTGAGTACAGATTCCTGTGATGTTGGTGGTGATTTTGATTTCATTTGAGTCTTTTCCGCATCGTTTGCTGCTGTACTTATGCACACTTTTCGTTTGATCCTGCAGGATGTAGCAGCTCTAACCAAACGCCCCCGTGACTTTCACAAGAGACTTCAGGGCAGTTGATCTCGCAGGGAAGAAGCAGAAGTCTTAGTTTGGGAGGTGAGACTAATATCTGTTTAGTTTCAGTTGGTCATTCTTTTTTCTCTCCCATTATCACTTAATATTTGAACAACCTGTGTTTATACCCATTTTATATGCAATGTTGTTTTGCACATCTAGCTATGTAGCTGCCTGTTATGCAGTGCTGATATAATTGCATTTTGGTGAACCACAGATCATTTCCTCTATGAAGGTGTGAGCATCAGACAATGACTAAACCCTGCTAACACCATCACCCACAATATATATATATATATATATTGCATATATATATGCAAAAAGAAAAACCGCACCAAAAGGTCTTTATACAAAAATAGAAAAACTTTTATTAATCAACGTTTCGGCTCGACCGCTGGAGCCGTCTTCAGGAACAGAAAAAAATTTACTGATAATTTTATAATTTTATATGTATGTATGTGTATATATATATATATATATATATTCTCTATCTATGTATATATATATATATATATATATATATATATATATATATATATCTATCTTGAGAGAGCCTTTTTTGGTTCGAAATGTCGCTGTCACATATGTGCACATATATGGTGATGTAATTGTTTTACTATTTAATACAAACTTTTGGGCATTTTTGGCGAGTTTTTATTTGAATTACATACACTATGGAGGACTGACCATAGTGAATAAAGTACCCCTTCTTCTTGTAAAATATAATGATATTATAAGTTACCCAGAAGTTTCATGACCATATAAAAACACGAGGCCGAAGGCAGAGTGTTTTTATACATTTAATGGAACTCCGAGGTAACTTCTAATATCCTCATATTTTGCAACTGGGGGTACTTTATTTATTATAATACACAACGTTTCAGTGAGTCATGTGACCGAAATGACCTCAGAACTCACTGTTTATAAGGATATAATTTACAAGAAATTCATGGCTTTGTGTATTATAGGGATATATAATACACTAAGACAAACAAGCATGTGGTCTAACATGAAGATGTGAAGCGTGATAATACACGTGATGCACAGAGTTCCCTGTATAACTCAGCCTGCAGCCTTGTGCCTTTATATGGTCACAGAACAACCCCTCAGTGATTTCTAATATCCTTATCATTTACAGTAGGGGGTACATTATCCCTTATAATACATGAGTGATACTCAGAGTTCCCTGTATAACTCAGCCTGCAGCCTTGTGCCTTTATATGGTCACAGAACAACCCCTCAGTGACTTCTAATATCCTTATTATTTACAGTAGGGGGTACATTATCCCTTATAATACAAGAGTGATACTCAGAGTTCCCTGTATAACTCAGCCTGCAGCCTTGTGCCTTTATATGGTCACAGAACCCCTCAGTGACTTCTAATATCCTTATCATTTACAGTAGGGGGTACATTGTCCCTTATAATACATGAGTGATACTCAGAGTTCCCTGTATAACTCAGTCTGCAGCCTTGTGCCTTTATATGGTCACAGAACCCCTCGTGACTTTTAATATCATTATTTACAGTAGGGGGTACATTTACATTTCTTTGTACAGTTCATGCTACCTTTGAACAGGTGAATTTCTCAGACAAGCTGGCAACAGAGGCTCTTCAAAAGAGATGAAAGAAATCTTTGCATTTCTGAGTATGTTGCAATGAGAATACACAATCCTGTACTTTACAAAGGCAAGCGGTTGCATTTGGAGAGTATCTGAAAGGCATATAGGGGTCATGCTTAGTATTGCTGGACAGTACTAAGAGAATAATTTCAGAGACTGGCTGATAGCCGCACACTGCACTTACACATCACTACAGACTGCCTTCAGAGGCTGCGTTTCTTGCAGAGAGGCTTTGTGTTTCAAATTTATATCAATCAGAACCTGGTGGCACTTTATCAGCATCCCCATGGGGAGCCCAAATTTTTCTGCCAGACTGGACTCACAGATCTCTGTGTGAGATTGATGTGCTCTGACTTGGGCCACTGTGAAAGGAAACGTCCCTTCTCAGCAGCTCCGTTACTCAGATATATAGGTGCCAGAAATATATATATATATATATATATATATATATATATATATATATATATATATATATATATATATATATATATATATATATATATATATATATATATATATATATATATATATATATAATACATTTGCTAGTTACTGTAACCTCTTGCACAGTGGAAGCATAAATAACAGTGAACATCCCAAGTGTAAAATGAGTGCTAGTGAGTCCCAGGTGCAGTATGGGTGCTAGTGAGTCCCAGGTGCAGTATGGGTGCTAGTGAGTCGCAGGTGCAGTATGGATGCTAATGAGTCCCAGGTGCAGTATGGGTGCTAATGAGTCCCAGGTGCAGTATGGGTGCTAGTGAGTCCCAGGTGCAGTATGGGTGCTAGTGAGTCCCAGGTGTGTTATGGGTGCTATTGAGTACCAAGTATGAACTGGATGCTAGTAAGTCCTGGGTACAGTATTAGTGCTAGAGAGTCTCCGGTGCGGTAGGTGTGCTAGCGAGTCCCAGGTGCGGTGTGGGTGCTGGCGAGTCCCAGGTGCGGTGTGGGTGCTGGCGAGTCCCAGGGCCGGGGTGGGTGCTGGCGAGTCCCAGGGCCGGGGTGGGTGCTGGCGAGTCCCAGGGCCTGGGTGGGTGCTGGCGAGACCCAGGGACGGGGTGGGTGCTGGCGAGACCCAGGGACGGGGTGGGTGCTGGCGAGACCCAGGGACGGGGTGGGTGCTGGCGAGACCCAGGGACGGGGTGGGTGCTGGCGAGACCCAGGGACGGGGTGGGTGCTAGCGAGTGGGCAGAATATGTGTTTGTGACTCCCAGGTATGAAATGAGTGCTATTAAGTACAAAGTATTAAACAAATGCTTGTGAGTTCCGAGTTATAAACATTTATGCAACCCAAGTATCAAACGAACATTTGAGTCCCAAGTATGAAATCCGAAAAAGGGACATGATTTATTATTTTTTTAAATTAGAATTATTAAAATTGGAGATTGCCTTCAGAGCTTTCTGGATAATGGGTTCCCCAATAAGAGATATGACATGCCTGTAGTGCCTTTGAGCAGCTTCACAATGAATCTTTCACGTTACACTGTGTAGTTCAGCATTTGCATCATCACACAAATTTAATTTACCGCTTTGCATTGTAAATACATGTGCAATACGTTCAGATTCCCTGAGGTCGGAAACAGGGGCCCCAGGGATTTCTAATGAATACTTACGCAATGCTCAAGCAAGGGTATAATGTGTCTGAAAGAAACAGAGTCAACAGTGAGAATGATATGTTTGTTATTATTTGTTCTGCTGCACAAATATGAATTTAGAAAGATATGTTTTGTATAAGGCTAATAGCTGGTACCAAAATAAAAGCTCACTTTATTATTGCCTCTGGGACAGAATTCTCTGTTATACAGATAACTAGAATCTCAGCCATAAAGCAGGACAGGACTGCTGCTCCAATGGGGATCAGATAGGATCTGTGCAGCCAGTGGGACAGAATGCTCTGTTATACAGATAGCTAGAATCTCAGCTGCCATAAAGCAGGACAGGACTGCTGCTTACAATGGGGATCATATAGGATCTGTGGAGCCACTGGGACAGAATGTTCTGTTATACAGATAGCTAGAATCTCAGCTGCCATAAAGCAGGACAGGACTGCTGCTTACAATGGGGATCAGATAGGATCTGTGCAGCCACTGGGACAGAATGTTCTGTTATACAGATAGCTAGAATCTCAGCTGCCATAAAGCAGGACAGGACTGCTGCTTACAATGGGGATCAGATAGGATCTGTGCAGCCACTGGGACAGAATGCTCTGTTATACAGATAGCTAGAATCTCAGCCGTAAAGCAGGGTAGGACTGCTGCAGATAGTATCTGTGCCACTGGGATAGAATGCAGTTTTGTGGTGCTTTAAAAATAGAAAACTGTCACTTGTATCTTCTCTAGATGTTTTTAAACTATAACTTCTATAAGAGCAGAATGCTGAGATTTGTAGAACTGTTGCCAGTTGTCTGAATCAAACCGTATCAAAGAAAAGTAAGTTCCATCTCTATGTATGTTTTTTTTTTTTTTTTGGGACCAAATAAAGTTGCCGGACATGTTCCATTAATTTCCCATTAATAGAACCAATATCATGAAATGAGCCGGGATTGTAAATATGTGACTAATGAGAATTAGCCGATAGCCGTCTCCTTGTGCCTCTCCCAGGCAGTTTTTCCTTTTATAGACACAAGCTGATTAATAATTCAGTATGAATGATGGCACTTTCCCTGTTAGCCTGTCTGTGTGTTTTCGTTATTAGCCGCTGGCATGTCGGGACTCTCACTAGCGGGTGCTGGGCCCTGGCCTGGGTGCATTACAGGCTCCGAGCAAGTGTTTTAATCCAAGTCACATGTTGGCTACTGACTCCAGTGCGCAGGACCTGTAACATTAAAGGGCAACCAACAATTCTTAAAGAGATACTGTCATATATGTGTGTGCTTCTCTAGGGTGACAGTGGTTTAGAATTCATATGTATTTATTTTAAAGGGGAAACATAGCATTCTCTACTTTGGTGTTTTTTTTTTTAGCAAATACTGCTTTAGACATTTCGCTATTGTTTTTGGTTAATAAAATGTATGTTTATCATTATTCAGGCCCATTCAGTCATTCTTTGTCATTGCTGTCTCTATTGCTCGGATAAGGGGAGCCCTAGCAACCAGTTAACAGTCTAAACCAGGGTGATGCTGAATCAAAAAGTGGAAGCTATCACACAAATTTTGTTATTCACTACAGGCAGCACTTTCCTCCCCATTAATAGGAAAAGGGAGACTTGGGAGTAGACCCCATACCCGAGTGTATTACTAGGAATTAGGCCAGTGTCTATTTTCATCAAATCCTCATGGAACCAGGGCTACATGTGGGGCTGCCCATTCCTGCCACCAGACTCAAAACTGCCTGAGAGCCACAGTTTAAATTCTCATGGATTTTGGGTCAGTTAATGCCCTAGGTGCTATCTATATATCTCTTTATCTATCTATCTATCTAATCATCTATATAGTTATCCATCAATTGGGGATGCACCGAATCCACTATTTTGGATTCGGCCAAACCCCCGAATCCTTCACGAAAGATTCAGGCAAATACCGAACTGAATCCTAATTTGCATATGCAAATTATTGGTGGGAGGGGAAAACATTTTTTACTTCCTTGTTTTGTGACACAAAGTCACTAGATTTCCCTCCCCGGAGTCACCTTGGAGTTCCATGAACTGTATAAAAACACTCGACCTTCAACCTTGTGTTTTTAAATGATCATGTAACTCCTCTTTAACTTATAATATCCTTTTATAGTACAAGAGCGGGTACTTTATTCAAAATATGGGCTGGTTTGCTGGGTGGTAGTTCAGCAAGCACATTCACAGCAATAACACATGACTTGCTTAAAAAAATCCTCTTATTCTGCAAGATCAACATTTCGGTCACATATTCAGACCTTTAAATATATATAGAATAATGTACCCTCTCTTGTAAAATATAAGGATATTATAAGTTACCAAGGAGTTTCATGACCATATAAAAACACGAGGCCGAAATGAGATCAGAACTCACCGTTTATAACTGATGACATCAGAACTCACTGTTTATAACTGATGACATCAGAACTCACCGTTTATAAGGATATAATTTACAAGATATTCATGGCTTTTGTATATTATATATTTCTTTCCTTTCCAGCATGCCCATGCATAGACTCTCCACTCAGAAGAGCAATTTTCCCTAATCTATTGCTGTGTGTGTATCCAGGCATTTCAATCCCCAGCAGGATTGACATCGGATTGCTGTTAATCCTCAGAGCCGTCAAGGTGTTAATAACGAGCGCTTGTGTCCTCTTTCTGCAAATTATTTCGAGTAGAGAGACCATTAACGGGCTCTTAAATTGGTCACAGAGAAACGTACTAGGGCTGGACTCCACAAGCGTTTTGGTCGGATAGACACCCACTGATAAAACGCATGGGACAAGTCGGATGGAGTTGCAGGCGTGAAGATATAATTGGACTGAATGAGTTAACTACA